>CATQJL010000112.1:36097953-36302117 GCA_958299035.1 Cylicocyclus nassatus
GTGAACCGATGAGGCTGAAATTCGCTCTCTTACAAATGAGGCACGGCGCAGAAGATAGGCTAATATTAGCCTATCTTCTGCGCCGTGCCTCATTTGTAAGAGAGCGAATTTCAGCCTCATCGGTTCACAAAATCTATACCCACATACTTACAAACGAACAAATTTACAAGATTGAGTTTTATTTATATATAGATCACAGAAAAATCATCTGAGCGTTTTTTCTACTCCCGCTTCTATCTACGTAATGTGTGTGTGTTTTCGGAAGCGGCTGCACGATTCGGAGAAAGAACATAGAAAAGGAAGGCGCAATGAAGATGAAGTAACAACTAAGGAGAGAGTTTAGGTTATTAACAAGCGGGAACAAACTTTTGTGCTTTGCTGAACTAGTTTAAGCCCGTCCGGGCTGGACCGGGGACGTCAGCTAGTTGGACATAAAACTGCAATGAAAAATAGAGAACTGTATCATAGGTTCCTTGACCTTCTTCCAACCGAGCAAAACTGTGCTGCTTATATCCTTCAAAAAAGTATTGATTTTCGAGAAGGATGCCAAAAATCAAGTTTGCGTTTTTGAACTTACTAACTTGGATGGCCTGGCTTCATGTAACATGAAAGCCCAGCACAGAAGTTCCCATTTTTCCCTATCCCTCGCTTCAGGCATCCACGATCTTCCCCGGTTGACATCGATAACTGCTTCCACAAGTCGCCTGTGCGAAAATCGTATCCAACTGATTTCTCAGCTGGTCCATCCGTTCCACGAACACGTCTGCCCGTCGTTGGTGTTTCTCTGGGGATGTTTTGCTTCGCGAGGAATTCACGCTGATGTTTTTAGTGTCCATCTGTTGTCTTTATACCCATGATGTGAGGGGCCTAAGAATGCTTCGCTTTCGCAACGTATTCCGGCGGGTCACGAAGACGGGACATTCTTCTCGTATTTGTACTACGAAATCCGACGCGATGCTGCTTGTGTCGGGTCATCTTCCGAAAACTGCGTTTTCGTAACAGGGCGCCGGGAGAAAGGTTGAGTCGAAAAGGTGGGCTCGAAGCTTCAACCCCGTCAATTTGTCGGTGGCTTCCTTCAGAGGCCCGGAGGCCCTAAGCTGTTTTTCTTTTCCTGTCAAGTTCTTCTCTCAAGTCGTTCTCCATGTTCATTGAACGTCCGAGATACCATAAGAAGACGTCTCTATGATAGCGGTGCCTTCCAATTCAATTTCTGCATCTCTGCAAAGGGCATTCTTCATGAACTGAGTTCTCTTCCAATTTATTCGGAATCCGATCTTCTTTATTACTTTGTTTAGTTCCTTCTGGATGTCTCTGTTTCAGTGATACTGCTCGAAAAGAGGACGATGTCGTCCGCAAAATGAAGGTTTGACAGGAATCTCTCATTAACTCGTATGCCTTTTTCGTCCCAGTCCGGTACTTCATATCCACTGAACAGCTTCGGCGAGATTGTATCAGCTTGTCAGAACCCTTCCCAACTAAGATGGTTAAGGGGCGATGGAATAGCTGCATCGTCATTGTACACTCCTTGTAGCAGTCGGCTAACGTCTTCAAATAAGCTAAGCTTTTTCCTTGGTCGACTTGGCATATTGAACGGTAGTTTCGAAGATCCTCTTGTTCACTCTTCTTGAAAAGAAGGACGGTTTTTGATGTTTTTCACTGGTCGAGAATCCCTTTCTTCTAAAGGTAAGTGCCGGATGTGACGCGAGAATCTCATGCAGACGTTATCCTCCAACTCGCAGAAATTCGGTGGAAACTGGTTCTGGTCCCGAAGCCGTGGACGCCTTCATGGTCCGAATGGCGTGCGCTTCCAGCAGATAGAGTTCGTGGTGGTACTTCTCCAGTGGGAGCGACGGGCACCGGCGTGGGTGATGATAAGCAGAAGAGGTTGGTGCAGAACTTCTTCGCGATCTTCGCGGTAGATTTCATCTCATATCGGGAAGAAGTCGGGGTCCCGTCTACGCTCAATAGTGCTGCCAGCGACACGTGATATTTAAAGAGGTCCCATCGACACTTTTCAAGTTCGTCTTTCTTCGGCTGCTTCCTAAATCTTAACTTGCCCGAACTTTCTAAGGTCCTCTTTTAAGGCTATTCTGCAACTGGCGTTGGCTGTTAATCCTCAAGATGGGTTGCATACGGATCCTGCAAAAATCTTCTTTCGAGCGATTTTTGGTTTGGTGGTCTTCGAAATGCGTTCCAAGTTCTATTAAGAAGTCACTGAGGCGAACTGTATGCAAGCTCGCAATTCTTTCAAAAGCCGGTCGCAGTCGTACATTGAGTCCTCCTCGGTAGGTCAGTCATCACTTGTAATGAGCTCTTCCAGCCTGTTACCATCATAAACGATTTCCTTCCTTCTTGCGACACTGTGGCAAACCTTGTTTTCCAGCTTTTGACTGAATGTATGTTCGCTTGAAGAAGGGTTGATCGGAGCCACTGCAGAAGGATGAAACTACTGAGACATCAAGCAAGCTCCACCTTCGCTTGGTGAGAATGTGGTCGATCTTCGCGTGAGTCGTTCCGTTGGGCGAAGCTCATATCCGGCGATATTCTTTCTTCATGAAAATGGAATTTTAGTGGAATAGTAGTGCGGTGGAGAGAAGTTCAACGAGACGGCTGCCGTTCTCGCTCCGAAACCTATTAAACTTCTCTGTCCTATATTCCTTTTCTAGTGACATTCCGATTATTGCGTTGAAGTCGCTCACAACTAACTTGTAAAGGGATTTCTCGTTGCGGACGACCTCCTCCACGTCTTCGTAGAAAGCATCTAGTTCCGATTCATCAGCTGCTGATGTTGGAGCGTAGCAGTTGATGATGCTGATGGTTTTCTGACATGGGGGTCATAGTCGTAGGATGGGTAGTCGAGGTGGTAGGATCTCGTGCGAAGTCGACAAGATGGACGATAGATGGATGGACGACAAAGCCGACGCCTCCCACGTTTCGTGATGGAACCTTTTCGACACGAATGATGTTCCATCATTCATTTGTCGCACGTCCTTCTTCCTGGACTTCGTTTCCTGCAGAGCGATGACGTGGAGGTCGGTGTTTGTGGAGACTGTTCTGGCGTGCAGGAGCAGAGCACGAGGTATCTCCAAGGCGCGTCCTCTGGGCAGACGCTTCGTTTTTGAGCCACAACAAAAAGCGCCCTGCGGACCCTAAAACGTTCTTGCAACCTTTCGGCGCTGTAGATGCGATCCAATGTACAGGGTTTTTCATTTCTGCTTGGAGTAAGAAATTTCCCCCTACAAAGGCTTACTAGGTTCAATCGTGATCTCCACAATGCGATCGCCAAGTCCGGTTATGGGGACCGCCAAGCGATCGAAAAGCAAACGCCGGATGCTGGCCTGGTCCGCTCTTGGCTTTCTGGCTGAGACCGGAAATGTCGAACTCTTCTTAGCTTGGGAGATTTTACCAGAGTATATACTTGGCTGTACATTGCGGTTCGAGAGCCGGGGCCACACACACGCCACGTTAAAGGCAGTGTCCGGGCAAAAACTCGATTTCTAGAAAATCCACTTACGGGGGGTTATCCGCAACGCTGAATCCGGAAATCCACATTAGAAGGCGCGAAAACGGCGAGAACATACGTTTTTCAAAGCCGCACAATTTGAAATTCGACGGTCCCCACCAAGGCAGAGACGCAGAGTCGCTGCGGAACCCTACATTTTAACTGTGGCGGCATGCGTACTCTCCCGCATAGCGGGAATTCGGACACCCCGCTCCAAGGCGTAAGTTCCCCCACTTTCCGGTCGTTTTTCTTGCTTTAGGTCGAGCGTTATGACGTCGCACTTGCGCGATGCTGTGTCTGAGGGGGCCACCACTCTTGCATGACACTGAAATCCCAAAACCCCCATCTTGCCCGGACACTGCCTTTGAGGGCGGACCATAGTGGAGGCGTTTTTGCATTGCTTGCTCAAAATTCATGTGTTTTTGAAGAGGCGTTTTATCGGCACAAACTTTTTTTAATTGAAAGAAGCAGTCAAGAAACCTATAATACGAATGCTCAAATTTCTATTCCAAGTTTCGATTTCTCGCGGCTAATTATAGAAAATCCAAAATTTGAGTGGCTTTTCACTACTTCTTCTAAACAACGTGTGCGTTTGGAAAGCGGGCTACATGCAGTTATAAAGCCCATGATCTATTTTCCTAATGAAATCCAGTGTTGGTGCAACAGAACTTTTGCTTCAACCTTAGCATGGCTCCTCACACTATGAATTATGTACTATTTTGTCTTAGTTCGTATATCACACTTTGGTTCACATCGAATAGAATTGCTATGATCACAACATTCAAATGGGCTCCACTCGAAATTTCTTCAGAACAATTTTCGTTTCATATTCAAAAAATCGGGTTTGTAGTAATCTGGTCGGTAAACCCCAAGTTCAAAGCTCCGCGTTAGCTCAGAGATAACTCTGAATTACGTCTTTGAAACTCAAGGTTTTGCTTATTGAAACTTTGAGTTCTGCTTTTCATTTTCTGAGTTCAAACTCTCAAAGTCGGAGCCTCAATTGCTGTTTGAGGATCTGTTATGCACGTCACCGCGAAAGCGAAGTTCAAGCTGGGACTCGAACATGTTCTGTCTAGCGTAATGATCCTATAGCTAAACCGCTAAGCCATGACACAGCCTCTAAGCTCAAAGTTGCTTTGCCGTCATGTACTCATAGCATTGATACTAACGAGAAAATGGTCAGAACTTAACCCAGCCATTCCAGACAAGCTGCATATCATCGAACTGGCTTAAAAACGTTGGCTTCAAATATATGCTTATTGTCTGCCAAGCGACCATATGGAAGGAGTTGAGCGTTCGAATGTATACTTCCTTCAAAGGCAGCCTGATGGCGCGAATTTACAGTGGCTATGGTTATTTCAATTACAAGGAAGAAACACATTCACCGAAAACCTAAGTAAGTATTTTAGAAACGTCTTTCACGGAACATGCGCCACAGAATAAGTCACAAATTGCATATACGCTCGTAATTCTTTCCAGACAGTCGCTTGGCAGATAATAAACATATATTTGTGATCAGCGTACGAAGGCGCCGATGATATATAGCAGGTTTGATATGGCCGGATTAAGTTCTATCCATTTTCTGCTAAGCATGTCGAAACATGTTACATCAAAGCCTCACTCATTCTCATTTCTGTCGAGAAGTAGTAGTTTATCGTACAGATTGGTCTCTTGCGCAGCTGAAAGCTTCAAACAATAGAGAGAGCGGGTGACATACGCAATAAGAATGGACTACTAGGATTTGCGCACAGAATAAACCATAAGGACAAAGTCTGCGTTTGCTCTTATTCTATGATTTGATTTAGTCCACCTATCGTATGCCTACCGTAACTCCGCCAGTTGGCACCGCCGCATGAAAGGTTTTGTTAACTTGTGACTGGCGCGTCGAAACCTTACTGGGTCAAATGTCAAATTTTAGTCGTATTTATGACTTCATCCCAGTTACAGTATACCTACCGCGATCGCTCCAAATGACACCAGTGTACGGAGCACATAGAGTGTCCGTAATCTGCGTCAGGAATAACCCTAGTGTAGTGCACCAAGTTTCGGCTAATTCCGCCGCTTCAACCACCTACCGTAAACCTATCGTAACCTTGCCAGATGTCACCGAAATATACAATGAATACCATATTCGTGATCAGCGCGCCGAATAACCCCATCGGTCCAAGTCGCCAATTTTGTGTCTTTCTCCTGTCTACCGTAACACGCCTTTATAAACCCCAAGGTGAAAAATGAGCACACCACGATACCCCATCATAACTGTTGAACCCATGATCAGAATGTACCCCGGAGGACTTTCTAACTGCTCCTCTTCTTTTGTGCACTATTTCTCTTTCCCTAACCAAAGTAAGAGTTGACCTGAATTTTACGAGAGACTGGAACGCGCAGCAAACTCAGAGTTAGCGCAAAGCTCAGTTGCGCGTTTGGTGGCACTGTTTCTTGTGCAGAACGATTTCGGCATGTTCCACTGGTGGGGGTGAACTACCGGTTACGGGTCTTCTGCAAAATCATCGCTTTCCAGATTTGGTCCATATAAGCACCTGTTAAGAGGGTTAGAAAGATGCGCGATAGCTCAAATATGACTCAGAGTCAACTCAGGGTTATAACTGCGAGTTTCGACAGGTTTACTACCAACCTCGATTTATTCAAAGTTATATAGGTCATGAATGATATTTAACTCGAACTATTGGAAATAAAGTTTTCGATTGAAATTCGAAAATAAGTTGTCATAAAAGCGTGGTCCCACGAATATCATTCGGATGCTCCAGTCAAATGTTTAATTTGAAACAGATTAGGGTTTGTTCCAAAGAAACCTGCTGATTATGAGTGTTCGCATTAGTTAGGATGCGAAATGCCCGAGGCACCTTCCTCACCTCTTTCGATAACCCACGGTTTACTGCCGTTTCCATCCAAAGTTAATTCAATGTTCACTCATTAGATTGATGCATAATTGTTGCACCAAATGAGTAGAACCGCAACAAGTCATATTTTTCAAGTGGAATATAGGTTCCGAGCTTCCATTCGACAGAGCAAGGTAAACATGATAAGATGGATGGTATTCAAAAATTGCACCTGCTTTAATCCACGCAAAGATTGGAGGCAAAAACTGAATCGCGTGGACGGCGTCCTCGAGTATATATTATTGTGATTGTTGACCTTCTTTTGGAAGCACTCCTAAATTCGAGAAGAACCGTTGTATTAAACAAGTGAGAGCTGGGAGCTGTTTTCGGCCTATTTTTGCTCAGTACTGGCAGGATCCCCCGAAATGCGAAGATGTTGCAGTTGCCAAGGGCCAAGGAACTTTCACTCCCATGTCTTTCCAATCTCTCCAATTAACATTCTTGAGACGCTCATCAGCTTCGGCGATTTAGCAGAGTATGGTCAGAACTTAAAGGCAGCGGCTGGGCAGATTCTCAACTTGGATTTTTTCTGCTTGCCTGAGGTAATTCGAGGCGCTAATTCCGAAAATACACTTTGAAGAGCGCGAAAATGGCAAAACCATTATTTTCCAAGGCCTCCCATTTTATATTTGGACGAGTGAAGCACGTCCCGCCATGGTTAGAGAGGCAAAATCGTTGCGGGACCCTCGCAGTTATAACATTGCGGCATGCCTTCTCTGACTTTCAGGGAGAATCGCAAGCTCGTCGCGCGTGTTAGAATGGCTTGCGTGTAACGGGTTTAGGGGCGGTTTTCTAGGCAAGGGCAGCATGCTATGTGCTCGGACCTGCTCTGTTCTCATGTTTGGAGTGCAAGAAACCTTCCATTTCAGAATTTCGGGAATTTCGGGATTTCGGGTTTTGGGGAACTGCTGCCTTTAACTCAGCCATACCAAACATGCTGTACATCATCGGACTCGTCTTAAAACACTGATCACAGATATATTGGGGTTAGTGTTTGTTAGAGTTACTCAGACAATAATTCGGACGAGCGCAGTGCCTCTATAGGGCGAGCTATCATGCCTTTCGCCGTCCGCCCTTTAAAGGCACGCCGCCCGCCCTTTAGAAAATAAAGCGGGCGAGCGGAGTACCTTTAGCGGGCGACTAATATGTATCCCTCCGCTTGCCCGACAGAAATGAGCCACTGGCCCGCTATCTGTAGACTATACGGATCTCACAGCGTGCTGCCACTACGCTAATAATCCGCACTTGCTTTTGCTACCAAATACACACTCTGATGTTCAATTTACTGGAAAAGAATGTAAGCAAAACACATGCATTTGGGGTGAACAATAAATGCGATGCAGAATACGACGGTAATACCGTCACCATTATATAAAACAAGACAATAATAAGATGTCAATCCGTTCTTTGATGAAGAACCACACAATGTAACGGAAATCTTTTGAGTGAAGACCGAAGTATATGTTAAAGGATATTCGTCGACGACTGCCCCGATTCGTGCATTTACACCACCGTGGGCGTGCCTCTCTGGAGCCTTTCCAGCTTGACAGTACGCTGAAGCGCGCCCGGACTTCGTAGCTCGCAGCAACACTGTCCTTTATCCTCTTTTGTTTTTGAGTATTTCACATCGTTTTTTCTTCTCAATTTACATATTTCAGTCAGTCATTCGTTTTCCCTATCTCTTAGGTTCTCTCGATGTTCAAATATTCTACGTTCTACTTTGATGAATACTGAAAGGTAAGGAAAGAAAATGTTTAGGCACATTTCCTGAATTTCTCTCCCTTTTTACCCACCAAACACTCTTTTTCAAAACGGTGAACCATCGCCTCGGGCAGAATTAGGTGGAAGGGTGTGCTTTGTCCATAAACAGTGGTGGCTTTCATGGAGTTTCCTTGGATGAGACCACTGTAATGTTTATTTCAGCACTCCTACATGGTGTTCTTGATTTAGGAGTGCTGAAGTAATCATTTCAGTGGATTGTCCTAGGAAACATATCAAATCAAAGTAAAACATTGAAAAAACATGATATCCCAATCACAGCCATGATATCCACCACTGCAACTACAAAAAAGGTCAATCTTTTCTCTATTTTGCTCGCGGCGATGGTCTCACATAGACACTAGAACGGCTGATTGCGTGAAATAAAAAATAAGAAGAGAAAACGATGTGAAATTCTTAAATCAACAAAAGAATTGAAGGAGAGGGATGCTGCGAGCTACCAAATCCCCGCGCGCTGCGGCGTACTGTCAAGCTGGAAATGCTCCAAGAAGGCACGCCTGCGGTGGTGTAAATGCACGAAACGGGGCAGTCGTCAACGAACATCCTTTATATTGCTAAATCCTCATGAAAGCGAGCTATAAAGTGTGGCGTATGCGTATTCAACTTGGGCAGTTTTCAGTTGAGTAACTGAATTCTGTGCAGACACCGTCTAAATGTGTATCCTGAAACATCCCCATGCACTCGATGTTCACTAAGATTGAAAGTAAACCTACTTCAGAATTCGTCCTTCATCTTCACTTGTCACCTCTGTAACTTGAAACATCACGCCTTGTTATCGAACAATTCCTAGAAGGCAGGCTTCCTAAAGCTAATGCAAGGATTGCGCTGTCATAGTCAGAACTCACTTTTTAGTTTTACTCCGTAACTTACTTGTTAAAACCCGCATTTATCTTCGTTTCCCATTTTTAGAGGTAATGAATGGGAAGAGACGTTTATTCCATCGAGATGGCGTGAAGGTCCGCCGAGTTATTGTCAGAGTGATCTTAAGTTGATTTCATGCGGGAAAACCTTGATTGCTTGCGGCATCACAAATTTAGCCTTAATTGGTTTGATGGTCTTCTTTAGATTGATAGAAACCAGACCCACATGAAATCTTGTAATCCAAGAAATGCTTCAGCAAATGTTCTCTTCAAAAAGAAAGTGGTTTGTACCATGATAAATTTAATTACAGCGTAACTTCTATTTCAGAACTGGCATAAAGACAGTGCAACCTGCTAAGAGGTAGATGGCAAAATCATGTCGTGGCGTTGCGAAGTGGATATTGCGCAATACATTGATCTCTCGTGAAAGTCTGACACCGGAAATACGTCTCCGACTTATTACTGAACAGAGTTCGTTGTGGAGGAGTGATCCCGACTTATGTCCTTTTGTCGATCCTTTCTGGGCTATTTATTGGCCGGGAGGACAAGCCATAACTCGGTAAGTGCAAAGTAAAACCAAAGTATATGCATAAATAGCTCAAGCTGCTTCCAGATATATCCTCGATAATGAGACGCTGTTTTATGGAGCGCATGTGCTAGACTTCGGATGTGGCTGCGGTTCTGCGAGTATAGCTGCAACAATGGTTGGCGCAATTCCAATCGCTAATGACATTGATAATAGTAAGTTTTTTTAACTGTCTGTCGGTCCAAATATAAGTGCACAGAACACAGCAAAAACAAGTTTATGTACATTCAAATTAATACAGCTATACTATACCGAACTGCAACGTAAACCCATTAGGCCTAAGGCATACCTCACGCGATTTTAGTCGCCGCGCGATTTGGCACTGCAACGACTCTCCATAGCTGGTCGTAAACGAACTTTGCTTGGGCCAGACTTGCTGTGTTTGTTACAATTTACGGAAAATCTACGCACCCATGCATATGAGAGCCTTGCATGTTTTATCTTTAGACTTCCGGCAAATCGCCAAGTCGCGAGGATGTGGCGATTCCGCGAAATCGCGAGAGGTATGCCTTAGGCCTGAGAGTACTAAAGATTACCTCCTATCATTTTCAATGTACTTCAGTTTCCATTACATAAACCTAGGATTATGTGATACAGTACTAAAGTCATCTTCTCCATTCCCTTTTGTATTTTGCTAGCGAATTACCGTTACCATCTCAGCTGGAGGTAGCAATATAGATTGAAGAAAGGACGCCTGGGTGAAGAGAGGTACCAAATTCAAAACGGGACTGAAGAGCCTCTGCATAGCTTACAGCGGTTTTCATGTCAGCCGCTGCAAAGTTTTGAGGACGGAGATTTCTGCATAATGTGAAGTCCGCTCTAAATGAGAAGACAGTCATGCTGTTTGAGTTTTAAAGGACCATATTTCAATGGGAAAAACATTAAATTCCAAGTCCGACCGTCAGTGAATCTTGATATGTCTTGATAAATCGTAGTAGTGTTGTTTCAGCTAGAAACAATATTGCAATCAGGAAAAACATTGCTCCAGAAACTTTTTAGCCTCGATCATTTTCAATAAGGTCTTTGCAAATAAATTGGAAATCTTTGTTGATCGGATGTTTCTAACATGCTATGGTTTTCCTTAAGAAAAATGCGAAAAAATTGATCTGCTTCTCTGTGCCGTTCGGTGACAGTAACACCAAATTATACTCTGGCCGCCCAATTAGCATGAATTTCTCTCACTTAGGAAAACAAAAGTTCGACCCACAGCTCGAGTTTTCAGCGTATTTTTGCTACCAAACCGAAAATAACCGGAGCCTAAAGGCACCGTCCGCGCAAAATGACGTCGATGGAATTTTGATGCCTAACAGTAGCGGGCCCCCCAAACTGTATATTTGCCCAACTCGCGATGCCAAAAGTTGCTTCCGAAGCAAAAAATTGCTTTGAAGCTTTGGATGACGAATTCGCTTTAAGTGGGTGTGACGTTCGTCCTCGTACACACCCAACCAATCACCGTCGAGAAAAGTCGCTCTGCGGGTTCCGCGGAACGGCGCTTGTCGGAATTTTCGCGGATTCTCAACTCAATATTCGGAATCAGGGACACGAGGAGGCCCCGGGACGAAAACACGGAAGTGGAGAATTTGGGTGGACGGGCCTTTGAAGGCAGTGTCCGGACAAAATGGGAGTTTTGGGATTTCAGTGCCATGCGAAAGTGGCCCACCTCAGACAGACCATCGCGCGCGAGGTTAAAATGTTCGACATAAAGCAAGAAAAAAGGATCGGAAAGTGGGGAGACTTACGCCTCGGGGCGGGTTCCTCCGACCTGTTCGAGTTGCTGCTATCGGCAGAGTACGTATGCCACCACACTGTAGGTTGGCGGGAACCGTCGAATTTCGATTTGTAAGGCTTTGGAAAACGCTTGTTCTCGCTGTTTTCGCCCCTAATGTGGATTTTCGGATTCAGCGTTGCGGATAACCCCCGGTAAGTGGATCTTTATAAATCGAGTTTTTGCCCGAACACTGCCTTTAAGTGATTTTCTTTTTCCGCTTGTAGCGCTGTGACAGTCTACATATGAATTCGCCAATATGCTGCTGTAAACACAAAGGCTTTTCTATTTCACAGAAGATGAATGAAGCAAATCTGTTAAATGGCAAGAACCTGCAAATTTTTCACTAAGCAAGACTCCTGCTCCCGGCAATGATGTTGGTTGATTAACATGTTGACGACGAGCTGTTTTTTTTTTGACGTCTGTCGCTGTGGACGAACCGTTTCCGGGATTTTCATAGCTGGCTGCATGTATGTATGCATGCATCTAGCGTGAGATACAAACATGCAGGTGGGCGGGGCAGCTCCGCCTACTTTTGGAAAGCTCCGCCCACTTTTCAAATGTCGGAATTTGCACAAAATTCACGATTTCGTGCAAATTCCGGCAATTTTGAAAAATGTGCAGAGCTTGCCACCGAGGGTTTGGAGCCTGCATAACGGGGAGCGGGGTTAAAATTAAGATTGTTTGAGATTCCTCAGTCATATACGAGCTTTTTTAAGAGGTTCAAAAAAGAAATGTTTGTAAATGAAATGGAATAAATGTTGAAATAGCGTGGACAGTTGAACATGCTCTAACATAAACAATGGTGGACTCTCCGTACATGAGTAATTCTATGCGGCAAACCTTTGCTAGTGCAGACATAAACTTTTAGCCTTCTATGAGCTATAACGAATAGCTGTCTTTAGAAAATAAAAACTGTTTTTATTATATCTTTTCGTTTTTTTTTCTCGAAAAATACATAAATCCAAACATGAAATTTTATTGGGCATTACAAGTGTGACCAAATGGAAAGTTCACAAAATAATTATGAAAGGAGATGTTTTTTGTTATCTTGAATTTGTTAAACTTGCTTCCCAACACTTGGTCGACTGCCGACTTTTTTCTTGCAATTTTGGAGCTTGCTGCTTCATCAAGCCCGCCATGGTAGTTAAAGGAACGTGCTTCAACCAATGACCTTCAGCTTCATGAGGAGCTTAAAGTGACAGGCCTCGTTAAACGCTTTGGGATGATAAAGAGTACAACTACGGTTCTTATGATTCAAAGCTAAAATCAGTCATAGGTACTATACTTTGGACCGAATCGATTATTCAATTATTCGGAAAATTAATCGAATGCGAATGATTCGAAAATTCGAATATTCGAACATCTAAGATTTATATTTGATAGTTGGATACTCGAAAATTTTCATTTTCGGATCCTTACTATAATATACATTCGATCCTTTCAAGCGCGACGGCAGAGTTTTCTGCGTCCCTCCTATCCTTAACCCCAGCATGACGGAGGGTCCAGTTGCTGAAGGAATCCAGAAAAAGGAATGCAAAAATATAACGGCGCTCAATGGTGATGAGAGGAGAGGCCAGTAACCATTATGCCGGCGAGAGATTTGCTTGCACTATAGGTCCCGAGCGGAGCGGGTCTTTTTCAAACTTGAGCTAGGCGGCTAAAAATTGGTACAGGAGTGTATGTGCGCCTGTTGATTACGAAAACATTGGATTTTAGAATTATTGACTACCCATTAACTATCTTTGCTAATTTTGTTGCTGCACTCGCTATGTGTTGAAATAGCAACAACGAGCCATGGTAGCTGAAATTGTTGTGTACGGAATTACTCCAGCTATCGATCTCTCTTTCGGCTTGAGTTCCGCTTACAGTTACAGCTCCGAGCTTACAGTTCTTCGTTGAAGCTTTCTGTTGCCCCTACTCTACACATATAGCCTACTTAGCCCCCTGGAAATTTCACAGTTCTTTCACGCACAAGTTAGGAAGACTACGGAGAAATCCTGATTGTTCAACGAAAAAACTGAGCATTCCGTGAATTATGGTGTTGAAGGGTGAGAGGATAGATTTGGAAAGAAGAATGCATCCTACGCGTACATCAAAAGAAATTCATCATAATCTACTTTTAGAGGCAAAGTGCTCGAAAATCGCTTGGTTTTTAGCAAAAACTTTAGCATTCAACCGATTTGGTCCAGAAGGGCGTAAAATTCGAGGCCCGCAAAGTGGAGCCTCATTCGGAAAGACTTATCACCCTTTTTGCACGAATTTCAACGAAATCATCAAAAATTCGTTTTTGAAGAAAGTTTAAAAGAAAGAAAGGAAAAGCGTGAATTTTCAACGAAGATGAGCTTCATCTTTTTGTTTTCGAGAGTGGGTAAAATTCGTTCTGCTGACCAGAGCCTCATTCTGAAATGTTTTCGAGCATTGCGGAAATTTCCGATTTTTCAACAAAAAAAGAACTGAGCATTTCTTCTGGTTTCAAAGGGAGAGGGGATAGATTTGAGAAGAACAATCAGCCTGCGCAGATCTCAACAATATTCATCATAAATCTGCCTTTGAAGGTTATGTGCTCAAAATTCTGATTTTTTTTTCAGCGAAGAACTGAGCATTCCATCAATTTTGGTGTCAGAGGGGGTAAATTTCGAAGATCCCGAAGTAAAACCGTATTTGCATAGATTCATCACTCTTTTCTGCACAATTTAAAAGCCATACCCGATTGCTGATTCTAATGGCCATGATTGCGTGGCTAACTTTATTGGCAGGATGGGAATTTTTTCGGACAGTGGGTAATCGACAGTTTTCGGTATTTTTTTCACCAGGGATCCGTAAAAATCCTGTAAAATTGACAGTAGACAAAGACCGTATTGGCTAGACTACTATAAAATTGTAATTGTTTGGCATAAAAGTCCACTATTCTCATGTGTGTCAAGTCCAAGTCACTCGATTCGAGAAAATAAGACCTAGGTACTTTTTCATAATTTTTGGGCAATCAGGCTATCGTACTCTCGTCACTGATGATTTGCAAGATTTCAGTGACCCTTGAATCCTTAGTTCTGAGAAATTAGAGTATATAAGCCTTACAAAATTTACAAAATCTATTCGCTAAAAGTATAGCACACTTGCATCAAAAAACGGTAAGTAAAAAATGAGCAGTGAAGTGATTAATTTGAATTTCACTTCTATTTTCGGAGTGCTCATGGAAAGAATATTCGTTAAAATATATTTCCAGGAAGTTGATAGCATAAACATATTCCAACATTTTTTTTTCAACTCAGATGTTCCATTTTCCAACAATGATTTCTATAAACTGTTTTCTGCAATTGCAACCATGAGACTTATCATTGGTTTTGATAGTGGAAAAATGATTTGTGTTTCGAGATTTGGAGGGACGAAGGATGGGGTGCTCAAATGTGTGTCACTTTGGTAAGTTCTTGACTGTACGGGTTTAACCGCTTCTATCGCTACATTGCACTACTTTACCGTTCAAGAACATTTTTCACTGAGGCGCTTTAGGTGCACCTGCACCAGTTGACACACTGTGCAATTTGCGATATTGAACCAGTGGCATCCGAAAATCGATGGGGTGGGGTTCCTTCTAAAAGAACCCCAAAAAATGGGGTTCTTTCATGCATAACTAATTTCATATAATAAACATCATCTTGATGTTACCCATATGAAAATAGCTTTGACTTTCAGCGTTTGAAATGCTGGAAGATGATCTCTGTTTTGTTTAGTTCTAAATTTACGACACTTTGAATGAATATCCAAGAAATTCAATGATGATAAGAAATTTCAAATCGACCGCTCACGTTATGTGAAAACATGATCAACAAATTTTTCTGCTGTTTAACCGATAGCTTAAGTGCAATCACTGAACTCTTTGTGATGGTACATTCTGACATAAAACCCGATCCCAAAACCAGAACTTATCGCTTTATCCAGGTCAAATGGGATCACAGCCTGAGATCGTGACAACAGATTTCGATAGATTGGAGTTATATTCGGCAATTTCGAATTCCTTGCTTTGAATCGAGGATTCTTGTATATATTCATAAGCCGAAAGGCGGAAGCTACATGAAAGAAGGTGCTGTAAATAAAAATTTCTACCTTCTACCACGTAAATCTCGCGAAAGTACGAGAATTGAAGTAGCTTTTTACCACTAATACTTAATGCAATGTAAAAGTCTGTGAAAGCTTTCAGAAAACCATGGAAACTAATAACGGCAGCCATAAGTAGCTCGTCTTTGCCTGCAAAAAAGAATATGGCCTATTTTTTGCAACGTTTTTCTCACTTATGATGCTGACCCTTACGACCTTGGTCAGCCTTCGGCTTCTTGCCCAGATATTTCCAAATCAATCAAGCATTTTCATAATTCTTGAATTTTTTTGAAAACTTCTTAATTTAGGTTGATATTCCTCTTAATCTATTCGAAAATTCAGGATAAAGTTGAAACCAGCGATTCTGACCCATCTGCACTTTACCCAGATATCACGAATTCCTAAGTTCAAGAGATTTTTGATATGAGGCCGGCTTTAGTCTCAAATGATTTGTATTCATGAACTCCGAGGCGTTTTGAAGTTTTTACAGAGAATAGAGATTTCATTCTTTCCGCTCCTCAATCATCCTTCAACGATTTTCGGAAATTAGAGAAATTTACCATTTTTGAAGTGTGCTATACTTTTAGCGGATAGAATTTCGTAGGTTTTGTAAGGCATTCACATTCTATTTCTCAGCACTTTTCAAAAATCGCTGGATTTCTTGCTAATCATCAGTGGCGAGGGTCCAGTGTTATGATTTACCAGAAATCATGAGAAAAATACCGATATCCTGTAACGGACGGCACTCAATGCCGGGTTTTGAATAGAGCGCGATACCTATCAGTCTCGACAGCGCCAGTTTCCCAAATTTGCCTGAAGCTTGGCTCAGAAGGGAAGGGGTAGTCGATCCGCCCATGTCAAACATCATGCTTATTTCATACGTAACGCCATTTTTTGAGCGTTACGGTGGGCTACGGTAGAGAGCCAAAGCCATGAATTTGCACTAAACCTTGCAAGACATAACATCATTTGATTTTTCATGATAGCGCCATTTTCTTGAGTCGGTGTCACGGAAAATGGGTCGAAGTTCCAGATTTGCTCAAAACTTCGCCTAGAAGGGCTTAGCACGCGGTTTACGAATACCTGTTTGCTAGCTGCAATAACGTCTTATAGCTTGAGTTGCAGTGATTTGAAGTGTATGAAATGACAGCACGCTATTCGGCTATCCAGGCCTTGTAATTTCTGCCATGCGTTTGAATCAAACTTTGTCCAGGGGGTTATCTGACAGTTCTGATTATGAACATAACATTTTTTTCGGCACGAAAGCGCCTTCGCGTGTGCTTACGCTAGGTATACTGTAGGGCTGGAATCAGATTTGGCTGAGATTTAGACTAAAGGCGTTATCCGACATGCTTATCACAAGAACCATACTCTTTTTGTGGCTTTTTGAGTAGTCATACGATAGATATGCAGTATGGGGTCGAAACCACGGATTCCCTTTTCGCCTAAGACTGTTATCTCGCACGCTAAACATGAATAATACATTGGTTTCTTGAGAGTGCCATTTTCTTCTTGCAACTAAACAAGCCCTTTTCATGTTTTTCAAGCAATAGACCTCAAAAACTTAAGAAAGGTCTCAACATGCAAAATGACTGTGATATTCGAGTCAGCGTACTGGTATACGCCTCTAACGACGTTTTGACTCTTGTTTGGGCCATCTGCTTTGTACCCACCGTAGCCCGAGAAAATTGCTCTTGCTTGCGAGTATAGTGTGATATCATGTTCATCGTGCCAAGCAACCCATCTAGGCAAAGTGTGGAGCAAGTCCGTGATTTTAATCTCCCCGCTCTCAAGTCTGCCGTAACCACACGGATACGTTTCTGTGTAGAGAAAGAGAAGATATGTGCTCAGCATGTCAGATGACTTCCTTGCCAAGTACGCAAAAATTCATGTAAAGGTCATCATGCGAAATGCAATATTCTTAATCAACGAGTCAGGTAACCACCCTTTACAGTTTTCAAGACAGGTCCGATCGTGGAATAACCCTTCTAAACTGAGTTTCGGGTGAATCCAAGATTATCTCTTGAAATTCGTATCAGCAGGTCAAATGACCCAGCAAATTTCCAGCGAAATCCGCGACTCACACCGTATACCTGCCGTATCCCCCAAAATGGCGCTACCGTGCAAAATCAATATGGTATTCGGCACCAGCGGTTCGAATTACCTTCCTGGACCGATGGCGAGCAAATCCACGACTTTTAAATGTTGGGGCCCAGATATTGAAAAAGCGACTTCAAGGATGAACAGAACTAGATCGCAGTCAAAACACGTGAGGCGACACTTATTTTTATCTAAAATGAGAAAACCCCCTTGAACCAAGTTTAGTAACCCATGGCAAAATTTCAGGGCCCGTATAGCCGAATAGCTCATGTCTTTTCATACACTGCAACATATCACCTCTACTGCACTATAAGGTGTTATTGCAGCAGCGTATTCGTCATACTTCAAAACCTTCTAGGCATTTTGGAGCTTCGACGCATCCAGCATACACAACGTAACCCAAGAACATGGCTATATTTTGAAAAAACGATATGATACCATGTTCATCGGCCTAAATCCCTCCCCCCTAGGCAAAGCTTAAAGCAATTTCATGGTTTTGACTCCCTATCGACTGCCCTCGTAACGCTCAAAAAATGGCGTTACGTATGAAACACGTATGATGCTCGACAAAGGCTGATCGACTAACCCTTTCCTTCTGAGCCAAGTTTAAGGCAAATTTGAGAAGCTGGAGCTGTCTTGGACTGATAGATATCGCGCTCAGTTCAAAATGCGCCAATTGTAGTGCCGCCCCGTTACCGATATCAAAATTATCTAGGTTGTTTCTTAAACTTCGAATGAGTTGGACTTTTGTACCGAGCAATTTCATAGTTTTATAGTAGTTTAGCTCTCAATAAGGTCTTTGTAATACTCCAGGAACTTTTGGCCCTTTGGTAATAAGAATACTATGAATGGATCACCCATTGATTAGGATAAGTAATCGGAATGGCCACTACTATCCAAAGAATCATAAAACCCGAACATGGTTTCGGAATCAAAAATCAGACTGCAACTTCAGTTTGAACTTCACCTTTATTTGCCATCATATTGATAAGATTTTGTTATTAATTGATACAGTGAAGTCACTTGAGCTATGGTCAGAGCAGCCTGGTTGATAGGGCACTATGAAGGATCAAAAAAAGCCTGGAAAAGATCTGAGATTCTACGCAATTTGGGCACATATATTCAAGTAGCTTGGGAGTCTCTTATTGCGAATACCAGCTTCAAAACTTGATTGGGAAATGAAGAAAGTTACACCAATTTGGCTTTTCCGACGCGAAATGGATTTTGCTTTGTCGCCTGTATCGTTCAGTTTGGAAAAAGTACCAAGACAGAGGCTTCTGCTCAGTTTGAGCAGACTCATAAGTAGTCAAAAAGACGCTGTTTTCAAATATTCGATCAAAATTTCAGTCGAAGGATTCATTGCGTTATTGTTACCAACTTATTGCGTTCGCCGCTGGCATGGAGACAAAAAAAGCTTAAAAGCGAAATTTTGAAGCTTCCAAAAGCACTTCCAGGAAGCGCTGGGTGTCCCGTCCAAACCAGAATAATTCTGTCGCTTCAAGCTGAAGGAAGCTATGGAAGTGCGGCAATACCAGCGCGGCAATGCATTTATACCGCCGATGTCAAGAAAAAGCTTATTCAGAACAGAGATCTTCGAACTTTTACAAACTCTTTCATACTGTAGCTGATCTCAAATATCAAAGTTCATTTGGTTGAACTTCAAGGAAGTTATCGCAAGGCGGCATTTCCGGCAATAACGCGTTCGTACCTAGGATTTCAGTTTGGTAGTGATGGTCTTCATGCAAGTCAAATTTGGAAAGTTCATGATCCTCTGAAAATTTGGAAAACCATGGAAACTCATTCCTTCGAACGGTTCGCGGAAAAGTCTATTTTTATAAGGAGAATATTAAGCATTCAGTCAATTTTGGTTCATAGGGAGGGGAAAGGGCAGGGTAAAATTTGACATCCGCAGGGCAAGGCCTTACTTGAGATGTTCATGTCTCTTTTTTTCATTTCAAAAAATTTTTAGAAACTCGCTTTTGAAAGTGTAGAAAACTCAATTTCTTCAGCGAAAAATGAGCATTCAGTTTCGGTCTTGAGAGGAGGTGAAGTCTGACGTTCTGTGCAGTAGAGCCTTACATGTTTCAGATTCACCTGCGTTTCGCGCACAATTTTCAAAATTCATAATGACACATTTGAAAGTAAATGTGCAAAAAATTAAGATCCATTGAAAAAGTAGCGTCCAAGCAGGATTTCGAAAGATTGAAAGTTTGAAGCACTGCAGAGCATTACCTTTTTAGTGATTTTTCAGAGCAGACTGTGGAATATTGCGATAGTAGGGTTCATCTTTTAGGTTTACTTCCTTTCAGCTTGTGATATTCTACTGATTGGTATTATATTTAGGCTTTGCTGCAACAGCCTTGTCTTCGACAAGACGCGAAGACAAGGCTGACTGCGCGAAGAAGAGTTCCATTTCTGAACTGTTTCTGAAACAATCAATGAATTAGCATAGATTTTTGCCGTTTTAAATATGCTTTCCTCAATGTATCTGCCCTCACCCACTTGCTAGCGACCCGTAGGGTCGCTAGTCTAATATATAAAGAAACGTAAGCGCAATTCAAAAATGTGCAAATAGCGGGAAACCGCGTGGCGGTCCCGAAGCGAACGCTCTTCCAAATAGCACCTTTAGATTACTGATCCACTAGTATTATTCGAAAGTCGAAATCTCGAAAATCTCAATTTTCGAATATTATTCGATAGTCGAATATTCGATGGTCATTAACTCGATCATTCGAATTCCATTAATTATTCGAACATTAGATGATCATCGAATTTTCGGGAATTCGATATTCACAACATATAGGGGAAGTTCCAAGATTATCTACACATTGTGTGGTCGCTGATACTCTCGCAGAGTCTTTTGCCAACCTTTGGGTAACCTGTAGGAATGGCTTTAGCTTACAAATATAGCAGAAAGATCACCCAATTTTTCTTCCTGTATCACGGTAGGAACTTCCAGCATATGGAGCAATTGCGAAATAAGACATCCAAAAGAATTCCTCCAAAAAAGATTTGAAATCTGTGTAGCGGAGTTTTTACGTATGCTGATTTTACTATGCAGGAGTCTTCAGGCTTTTCAAATGTGCAATCCCGTTCATGAAAGGTGTTAAAAACATTTGTTTACCTGGCATAAGTTGAAAAAAGCATTACGGTTGAATGCAAATTATACTACACTTACTGTACGAATTTTACGTATAATAAGTGTCTTTAGAAGACTAATTTAAGACTTTTGGCTTTTGTATTCCCTTTCCTAGGCAAGCAGCTCTTGATGTCTCAGAACCCTCTTCAGTTTTCCTGCGGTAATTTTACAGCAGCGTAAAGCGGTCGATAAATCGCTCCACATTATAAGTTTGAGTTTATGTCAGCCCACAGATCTACATACTGTTGGGACCCCTGTATCTCGATCCACAACTCCCAATGAGGATATATATGATCTTCTTTGAAATTCGGATTTTTTCATAACCGTCACAAGATACGCTTTTAGGTCCTCAAGTTCACGTCACCACTAAACCGTTTTTCATCTTAAATTGTAATACGAAAAAGGGTCTTTCTTGATACTTACATGAAACAATTTATTTTTAGATGTTTTGGTCTCTCGACGGCAGTCTCACTGACATAGATTATTCGAATAGTATTCAAAAATCGAATGATATTTGAAAATCGATTGATATTAGAGAACCGAATAGTTATTCGAAATTCGAGCAACAAAAAATATTCGATATTCGAATGTCTTTTAATTGGAAAATTTCCATTTTCGAATAATATTCGATAGTCGAATATTCGAAGATTTCAATTATCGAATAACCAGTGCGTCACCTCTGCTTCGCAGAGGCTCGCACTGGCCCTATTTCTGTATGCCTTGCTATTTCTGTATGCCTTGCTCATTCCGCATAATAATGGCATTGAAACTCACCGCGCTATATAAGCTATTACGAATGATTCGTAAACAACTACTCATCCCTAGAGGTTTTTCCTGTGAGATCGGTACTTTCGCCTGGATGAAATTTTTTCCGGAAGAACAGATGCAAATTTGAGTAGGTTTTTGGAATTTTTATGGCTTGGTAGTTGCCATAAGGACAATAAACATCATGGGCTACATCTCTGTGTAAAAATCTTCTCAAGTGATTAGGTGAAATCTTGGCAAAAAGAACATTTACGCAACTAACTCGTTTTGGCGCGATTTTCGTAAAGTAGCCAACTTTAGTTAAGTTTTTTGGGCTGAAGTCCATGGCTTCCACATTAGCTTGTCAAACATATCCATGGCATCGCAAAATTGGTGGTACACGCTCAATTTTATTGGCCAAAAGCCAAGTGGATCCGATTTACGCGCATTTTTTTAGGGATCCACAAAACGGATCCGCTCATGCTTTTGTACAGTGGAATCAGGGCCCGGCAGGAGGTGGCATTTCAGAATTCTGAAAACGATATCCCCTTTGAAGCCAAAATTTCTTACGACTTCCCCTTTGACCCTATTTTTGACCCCCGTAAGTCCCTGACAAACAGATATACACAAATAATAAGATGGGCGGCCTCAGCGCTTATTATAGTAGTACTACCTGGCTTTCCTGGACCAACCCGGGTCATCAAGGTTTAACCTCAATGGGTTCATCCGCAAAGGAATCTATAAAAAAACATAGGGTCAAGATTTGTACAAACTTTGACGTTTATATATCTAAGATACTACTCATTTATTAGTCAGCTGCGAAACTTTACAATTTACAATAACCGATTGCGAATGGAGCGCGCTTTCCGAGGCCGATCATAACGCTGTGAACCCTATTTGGGGCTGTATCGAAGCGGTGCCTTGGTGGTTTTGGAAGCGGATTTGAACATATAGTAATACTCTCGACCTAGTCCACATTTAAGTAAAGAAATCCGGGAAATTATGTGAAGGGAAGCAGGGAGCCACCCCAGGTGGCTCCCAAGTGGCGCGGGAGCCACCCAATTTCGAAAAACACTTGCCATTTTTTAAGTTCACATAAGTATCTCATAATTCTTCATACTTTTTTTGTGCTCATGTTCCTCCAACTATACAGCAAATTTGGTGCCATATCGCTACTTGCGCATTAAAAACGAGCCTATTTTGTTATTTTCTTACAAGAATTGCGAATTGAATTCCCGCCTGCGGGCAGGCTAGCGATCGCAGCACAGAATCTTCACATTGCTGGAATCTAAGTTCATAGGACAGTAGCATCAACAAAGAATGATGAATAAAGAATGATATGTGCATTGTTTATCGGTAAACAATGGGGAAGTCGCCGGACCCCAAAGTACGACTTCCCCTTTGCTTTTTTGGGCCAAAAACGATATCCAGCTTGTGAAAGCGCCACCCCCGCCGGGCCCTGAGTGGAATCTCATGTTGGTAGCATGCGCTATGCAAAATTTGGGCTCAGGAGATTGGCTGAAACACGTTCTACGAATTTCGTGACAGACAGACAAACTTACACACACACACACACACACACACACACACACACACACACACACACACACACACACACACACACACACACACACACACACACACACACACACACACACACACACACACACACACACACACACACACACACACACACACACACACACACACACACACACACACACACACACACACACACACACACACACACACACACACACACACACACACACACACACACACACACACACACACACACACACACACACACACACACACACACACACACACACACACACACACACACACACACACACACACACACACACACACACACACACACACACACACACACACACACACACACACACACACACACACACACACACACACACACACACACACACACACACACACACACACACACACACACACACACACACACACACACACACACACACACACACACACACACACACACACACACACACACACACACACACACACACACACACACACACACACACACACACACACACACACACACACACACACACACACACACACACACACACACACACACACACACACACACACACACACACACACACACACACACACACACACACACACACACACACACACACACACACACACACACACACACACACACACACACACACACACACACACACACACACACACACACACACACACACACACACACACACACACACACACACACACACACACACACACACACACACACACACACACACACACACACACACACACACACACACACACACACACACACACACACACACACACACACACACACACACACACACACACACACACACACACACACACACACACACACACACACACACACACACACACACACACACACACACACACACACACACACACACACACACACACACACACACACACACACACACACACACACACACACACACACACGTAAACACCCTTAGCCCGTTATTATAAGTTATGATACTCGATAGTCAAACATTCGAAAAAAAATTTCGAATTTCGATAAGTATAATAAATACTATCAACGAAATTTGTCGTATACCTCGTTGTGGTAGGAACTCCCAGCATTCAGAGCACTGCCAAATATGTTTGAAGAATTTCATCAAAAAAATCCAAAAATTTGTGTAGTAGAGTTTCTGTATAGGTTGTTTTCACTACACAACTTTTACGAGCTTTTTAAGATTTTTAATGTAAAATCACGCTTTCAAGAAATATTGGAAAAGACATGTACATGCATCATCGGCTCCATGATTCGTACAGAGGCGGAGTCTTGCCGACTCAAAGCGTTGCGGTTTTGGTAGCGGAGAGTATAAATTACAGTGGTATTACGTGGAGGAACAAGTTTATCTCCAACAGGAAAGTCCGCAATTCGCCCCTATACGCATCTGGGAGATCATATCTGGCATAGCTTATGAAAAAAAGCACTAGGCTAGGTGCACTTAAAGGCAGTGGACAGGCAAAATGGACCCCTGTCAGATTTTGGTAGTTTCGGGTAGTGGACCCTCCAAGTACACCGTAGCCCCAACCTCGACTTCCAATTCATGCGCTAAGTCCTGAAAAAAGCGCTTCAAACTTCCACCAATAACGCCCACTCAATGGAAGGTTTTCAACTCCTTGATGTCACCTCTTGTTTTTTCATCATAAATTGTAACAAAAGTGTCTACTCTAAATACATATGACTATTGTTAGATGTTTTGGTCTTTCATAGGCTGTCATCCAGTTGACATTGGATAATCAAATGATATTCGGATATCAATCTATGATAAAGTTGGATATTATTTGAAAGCCGAATAACATTGAAAAGTCGAATGATGTTCGAATATTACTCAAAAGTCGATTATCTGAAATTTTCTATCTTCGACTGATATTCGATAATCGCACGATTTTTTGGATATCAATCGATATTCGAATATTAAAAGAAATGCAAACTTCGCTAAGTAGCCTTTGTTTCAACTGGCTCGACGGCTGGAAGGCGGAGCTTTGTGACCTAGTTAGAACCGCCCGCGCCTGTGACGCAATCTGCGCCTCTCCCGCGCGCGTGCTCTCTGGTCATTAACTAACCTTGATTAGGTCACAAAGACCGCATTCCAGCGACCAAGCCAGGTGAATAAAGGTATAATTTGGAGCTTGCTATGCATCGCTATGACACCATACTTCGCCCGGATGCCGCCTTGAAGCTTTAAACAGGTCACACTGGAAATTGTACTCAAATCTACCGGACGCCAGTGACAATTCGTGAATTTCCATTCGCTTGCGAGGGAGGGGAAAATTTTCTTTCATGGGCGTGGCCTTACCTACGACTTTGATAGATACATTCTGAAACTTTCGCGAGATTTCAACCCCGAAATTTTGAACAAAGGAGCATAGGCGGAGCCAGTCCCCTAAATTTTGTCTAGTTTTTTTTATTTTGAAAATTATTTCAACTGCTAAAAAAATAAGTACGCCATTTGCACATTTTTATGACTCCTTCTCGAAGGAGGCGCGCCGCTTCCTCTCCCCTTCGTTCCGCCCCTGCTGGACACTGCCTTCAACAATGGTGCTCTATGCTTGCATTCTTTTGGAGCTTTATCGTTATCTACAGATGCTTTGATTGCCACAACACTCAACTACAGACTGAACGGAATTTCCGCAAAAGAAACGCAGTTTATCAGTGACGACCTGCTGACGACCAAGGACAATAGCCGTGTAGAAGAGTTCCTAGCGGTCAGAGATCTCGCATAACAGTTCCACTCTACAATAGCCTTGCATTGCAGGTGAGAAAGTCCTTTATCGTGTTAGGAGACATGTTCTACGACACAGATTTTGCAGAGAAAGTTCTAGCTTGGCTGTATAGGTGAGTTATTTGATAATTTTAACAGGCCCAAAAAATGAAAATTTTGGCTTAGCCGCTGGGCCGAGGTCTTTCTCTGACATCCAAGAGAAAGGACGCAACAGAGAATTTTTTCTAAACAAAAGGCGTAGTGTTAGCCAAACCTTCGGAAAATTTTTTTGACTAGGTTACGAAATCCCACACCGGTAAAGTTCAGTATAGAAAAAAAATTTGACTCAAGTTGTTCCCTTTAGATTGAAACAACGCACTGCCACCCGCATACTAATCGGGGATCCAAACCGCCACCCGCTTAATGACGAGCAATTGAAAAGGTAATAGTGTCGAATGTTTTTTTAACTACACTTTACTCATGTTCAGCTATGAAACGAGCGTGATTAAGAAGCAGTTGAAATCTTACTCCCTACCCGAGGTCGTGATGCGAGAACACTATGGCTTCAGCGGTGTAAACGTAATTGAACTACAATTCATTAGAGCACAACCTTCTGATAGATGAAAATTACAAATTGTACAGAGCACGCACCCCAATGAAAGAAAACTGTGAATAGTACAGAGCACGCATACCCAATCGAATGATACAAGAAGTATGTAAATGATCTAAATCCAATAAATATGAACCCAGACAAAAAAGTTAACTAGTGAACCCGATTTTACGAAGAAGACTTAATCGAAAGCTTGACAGGCAGACATAAAAGGATATGTAAAAAGTAGTTACAGAAAGCCCATTCGGAAAGGTACACAAGATTTCGTATTTAGAGTGCGACATGCGTTCTACCTAAAATTGGTGATGGTGTAAAAATGTGACGTCTGTTCATGGCTATGTAAAAATTGTTATTTGATCCGGATTAGTACACCGTGTTCTCAAGGGACCCCTTCGTCTGGTGATCGGAAGTTTCTGACGAGAACGTTCTGCAATTTCCCGTTCCTTTTCAATATCAGCCTAGAAATTTGAGGTTACACTAAGCAATAAGTGCACTCGAATCTCAGTCAATGCAAGTACCATGATCTCATCAAAATCCTGCTCTGGATGAGTTTGTATGTTATGCAAGTCGTCGGCCCGAACACCTTCTACGATTGCAATGGGATCTCCAAGTGATCGCAATCGATCGCACACCTTTACTACCGGCTCCACCCACTCGACAACCTTCAGAAGATCTGCGTAGGCGTAGCCTGAAAATGTTTATAAAAGTGCAAATGTGTGATGGATAAGCTCAAGGCATTGAATGCAAAAACTCAAGTACAACGCTGTAGACCACTGATCATGAAGACAACACATCTGACAAATTCAAAAGAAGGGATGCGCAAGAATTAAATTATAAGATAAACTAGGCTGCTCATTGACCCAAAGCCAGTGTCAAAGAATGAAGCTTCTGCGTCCAGCTGTTACGAAGTAAATCGTCCAGTAAAAAAGGGATGTTTTTACGTCCCACGTAAGGTATGAAAATCACAATCAAAACAAAGGCTGAACATATTTTCATATGATTTGCTTCTTCTGGAACTTGCCCTCTCTATGCCGTTGAAAGAATGTTTTTTTTTCGCTTTTTTTGGCTTCCCTTCCCCAACTTCTAAGGATACCCAGCAGTAGAGCGGGAATTTTCAAGTAAGGTAAATTTATAAACTACATTAATTTGCTCCAAAGAGATTGATTATATACCCTTCAAACGCCGAGAGAGCACAACTCGCGCGTCACAACCCTCAATTCTTTCTTGTTTGTTCCATACAAATGCCCAACATGTGATTCAAAATTCTGTGTCAGAAAAACGCTGATTTCTCAGAACTACATGAACTTATATTCTTAGATAAAGAAAGATAGGAATACGTAGAAATCAAGGTGCATCAAGTAATCGCCACTCCCAACCAGTAATACAATCCCAACATATGGGAAACAATCATATCATCATCCCAATCATATGGGAAACGGTATTGGAAATGGAAATCGCTTCGTTTTCCCGCAAAGCCATACAGATGATGCCATTGTTCGCCATACAAAAGCGAGTTCGCTTGCACTAACGAGGTATTATCCCAACTACCGCAAAATGACGTGAGGGCGTTAAAAGCGAGGAAGTACTTGAATAACTGATGCTACAAACCTGTCACCTCTTGCACAAGCGAGTGAGGTTCATAGCAAGCGAAAAGAACTGCAGCGGCAAGCTGACGATAAGAATACTTTAGTGACTCGACATCTAAGAGAATCAAGTCGAGTACCTAAAATGATTATGAAGTGAAATGAAAGATACCTACATACGATTAATCTTACCCTAGCCATGTTCATGAAGTCCTCTCTAAGTGTGTCTGGGACTATGAATGGCTGATCAACTACGTGCTTATCTCCATCATTTTTCACCGCCTAAAGATATAAGATATGAGCAAGGGCATTACTTGGAGAGAAAAGCTTTGTCTCACCTCTTTATTCCCCAAAAACTGCATATACATGCTGAGCCAGTGTATGGACGTCAACGGTGACAGTGACCAGTGTAGCTCTTTGAGCATTATTATTTCAAAAGTTCGCACCTGAACATCGTGACGTAATGCTCGTACGGCAACAACTTTTTGGAAATTGAATAAAAGTTGCTCACGTCACTTTCAGTACACGCGCCATCGGTGTAAGCTACAAACTCTTCGAGTTTAGGCGGATAGATCTCCTTGAAAAATAGAGGTGAAACAGTAGTGTAGGACATACAGACAACGTAAAAAACATATAGTTTCTCAAAAAGTCATCGATTACGAGCTCGTATTGCAAACCGCCGCGACTATCAAACGATTGAAAATCAAAGTCAGATGTGTCAAGGCTGTATTAATTGTGAAACTGGAAAACATTCTTTTTTGTTCGTACTAAGTACGAAACGAAGTGCATTCACAGAGGAGCAGCTGGGAATGGCACGAAATGGTGCTAGTAGCCGAATGATTCAGAGTGAAAATTCGTGTCTGCATATCTGCGATTGTACCACCTCTTGCCAAGTTGTACCTGTTCTAGTGTAATTTGTCGTTTTCCGATAAAGCATGACCGGTGATTGAGCTCTAGACGCACATTATTCTCCATCTTTCATCATTCATCGCTGGTATCATTTTTCATGATTAACTGCGCAAACTCTAGTGATTCCAATGGTGCAAATAGTTGGCTGAGAAAAAAACTGACTAGCTATGAATTCTCTCTACTACCGTCAACATTTCCGTCGTTCCACAAATTCAAGTCACGTGAAGACAGCATTCACTACTACACAACTTGAATTTCTAGAAAGCGAGCTAAGCTTCTTGCTTTCTTTCCATATTGTATGATTCCCACACAAATATCCCGTATGATCCACCTATATATGTGAAATTTGATTTTCAACTTCATGGTGTTGATAACTCTAATGAGTGGATAAAGTACTGTTTGCACAAAGCTCTGCAGGATTGACCGTTGAAAGAGAGACAGCAAGACTATGATGCACCTGAGGTTTGTCTTGCTAGAATGAACAGTGCTAAGTTAAGCTTTCTCATTTGCAGTAACACAGAAGACAATGCTATCGCGAAGAAAGCCTGGAGAAGCGCAACAAAATTCCACTACCCTGCTCCTTAAGCGGAACTACTGTGTAAGCATAAGCATTATTAACCTATGATATACATGTTCATAAAGTAATTCTTTTCTTACGACAAAAGGTCCTACGAAGTCTTGATTTGACGGGAATTATAAAGTTGTCTGAAGCATAAGATTGGCTGATTTCGAAACGCCCAGATTTACACGTAGTTTCATGTATGAACTTTCTTGAGCTGAACTCAAAATAAATTTTTGCTCACGATGTTTCACCATAAAAATTTTGTGAAAGCATACCTCATATTTGCTTGCAAGGAATAATGCTGATGTGCCAACCATTTGGAAAGTTTGTGATCTGATGCCATGAAAAGTCGCAAGAAATCTGTCAACATAATCAACTGCCAAATGGAATGTCTCACGGTGCTGTTTTTCACTTCCGCACACCTCAAAGAAAAAAATACAGTAAAGATTAAACCATCTTCGTATATGACAGATAAATGTGGCAACACAGCTACCGTAGCGTGATTTCCCGCCTAATCTATTGTACATCGTATTTAAGAGATTAAACAAAGCCTTAACAAAAACATCTCTTGCACGATAGAGCAGTGGAATGATTTGATGAACACGTGACGGACATACATAGAATGCTTCATTTTGGCGCAGTAAAGAGCTCTAATAGACTTAACGCGAACGTGAGATAGCTACACTAAGACTAACTGCTGTTAAGGACCTCTAACTCAATTCGAAAGCTGAAACTGACCTCCATCATCCAGTCCACAAGAACTGCACGGGTTCGAGGTGCTAGGTCTGGATGGTTATCCAGTACGTGATGACTTGCACGTATCAGTTCATCTTTGCGGCAAAGTAAACCCCAAACCTACGTAAGTCAGAGGTGCTGAGTGAGTAAATCTCATATAATTTTGATAAAAGGTACCTTTTTCGGTGAACCAATTCCCGTACACCGAAGCGCGGTAAGTTGCGGTGGCACCTCCTTGGTTTGGTATGATTGATCATTCAGACCTGCTTCAAGTTCTCGGAAAGCATCGTTCTCCAGTTCTTCATTGTATTCATTGTACATGTGCTCTGAATAAATAACAATGAACAGAAAGTTCGCAAATACTAGGGGAAACTCGCGAAATGCATACCCTCCCGTTCGCTTCCCGAATATGAAGTCATATGCCCATCAGACTCCTCCTCCGCAGTGAATACGGAAAGCTGATCATCCTCTGCAGTGGGATGAGAACCATCATCAGATGTTGACGGTAGATATTCAGGAGCCATCTGTCGGAGTGCAACGTCTGTGTGATGTCGCTTTGCACTCTGCACTGAGGTGTTGAGCTAGAGAAGGGACCGCAATCAGATGAATTGCATATTGGGCAGAGCAGCGATTTGAAATCTCCAAAACAGAGGAAAAGAAGATGCGCAGACATTCTGCAGCGGCTCGAAAGACGACAAAGGCGAATAATTTCCCACGCTCAGAGGACGCAGAATACAAAATGGGACACGCTGCCAAACCAAAAAGAAAAGACCAATTTTTATAATTCAAATTATATGGTGAAGGTAAGTCATAAGTTTCAACAAATTTCCATACACAGAGTCCATGCATATTACCTCGATACACTCAGATTTCCGCTTGCGGGAGACTTTTGTAGTGCACGTGAAATGCTGGGTGATTGTTTGATTTGGGTTAATTGCAGGAAGCCTGGAAATAGCATTACAAGTCGTTCACACTTACATAGAAAATTAGAAAAAAACCTCTGTGACTTTTCTTGGACAACAGGCAGGCCTCCAGCTCCGCCACGTTTCGGCTTACTCTTTTGAGTGTTTGCGCGTCTTCTACCTTTCATTCATTAACTGGAACGACTGCCAAGTTAATAATATGTAATCTGTGAGACTAATCAGCAGAGAGTAAATTTTTTTCAATACCATTCACAGATGTTAGCGAATATTTAGGAAAACCTTGAGAGATTCATTAGTGGGGAAAGTGATACTGATAAATCAGCTTTCTCCAAAACTCGAACACAACATGAATTTTTTGCTGATTATCAAAAGCAGATCGGTTCTCCAGATGTTCACAAATGGCAACATTTCCCAACAACGAGCAAGAGATCTGAAGAAACAGAGAAAGTGAAACAGATGAAACCTAGGTTGTTACAGAGAATGCTCTTTCAAAATAGAACCTGCTCCGACACAATATGGATATACAGTAACCGACACGAATATCACACTCATCAAGCTAAAAGTGCAACTATGAATATATCCGACAATGCATCGCAGATCTGTTCGCTCTTTTTTGCGATTTCAAACACGTCAATCTACTGTAACAGACAATACAGTACAATGCGCCAAAATGATGCAGACTATGTGGCACAGATGTGTGTGATATGAATCTACAGATTTTTGGGGACTCAAAAACACTGAATTTACGCAACCGTAACAAATCAAGACTGACTTTCAGATATTCTAAACTTTGTAGATCGCTTTTTTATAGCTAGCTTTTTTAATTCAGAATGTGACTCAACACAACTGCAAGAAGATAGGACTTTCTCCAAAAGCTCCTGGAAAGCTCTTCATAATGATGTAAGAAATATCAGCTAAATCGCTTGGCACAATTTTTTCGTTTCGATCTTCGTCTCAGTACTTTATAGGAGCTGCTTTTTCACCCATTCTCTACGGTAGACTAAGGTTCGTGCGTCGTCTACTTCCCGTACATACTTCGACAGAGCTCTTCGTTCCAAAAATTATGTACCGATAGTTCATGTTCTTGTAGTTGTGAAACTGCATAAACTTGGAGGTGAAAAGACTCCTGGTTTTATCTACAAAAATTTCGGGGATTTTCCGTCAGTTATTGAAATAAAAAACATAAGACTTCAGGTTTAGAGCATGCCAACCGCAAGACATTCTCCTAATTTTCCGGTTAGAGCTCTCCACTAGGTTGATCTCGACATTTTAAGCGAGCTACTCTTCACCAAAAAATTTATTGCCTTCTGATGCAAATGCGAAGAATTATCAATATATGATCATGTTTGAGGAGTTGGAGATTTAACAAATCTTAAGTCAACCAAACTCCACCAGTGCACGACTCTTGGCAGGAATATCGACTACAACAACATATACTAGGCAAAACATAGTCTTCTTGCGAGGTAAACCCCATACCAAGCGCGTTACAATTCTTCTGCTTTTTGACCCAAACAAGTACACCATGACTACTACTTCAGTGGTGATTGCTTTCACTAGTCTAAAGAAAACAGATAATAGTATTATTCTATATCTCAAAGTTGCAGCTTATGGCATTTTTAAAGGTTTACAATTTTGACGAGAAATCGCCAAATGGAATGAGACTGTGAAGCCGCCATAGAAAAATAAGAGCTATTGGCATTATAGAGAAAAGAGAAGAGTGAATCAGATCAACAATACAAGAACTCGACAAATGACCAGATAAACTTGACGCGGACCAATGTGACAATCCAAAGAGATGAATCTGCAAAACAACACCGCAGGCAGTAATCCTGTACTTTGTTACAATTCAAGGTAAAAGTTAAGTGAAAAGCCATCTATAAATCGTAGAACATTCGCCAGGTATTCGAATGCTCGCCAATCGCAGCGATTTAGCGCGCGAATCCGCGCCTTGGTCCCGCCGCGCTCGTTAAATTTTTGGCTCGCGTCGTGTCCTTCGCTATTGATCGAGTTCTTTTTTTCTTGAAAAAGTGCTCCGTGTCCGGTGTTGGACCTTGTCGTGACCTCCTCTTTGCTATGGTCTGTGCTTGGAAATCTCTGCAGATCTCTTATGCCAGGATCTCTTTAGCCATCTTTTGTTTGGTGGTTCAGTTTTGTTGCTAGCTGGACCCTCTTGCAAATGTGTACAGAAGTGTCTGCTTTGCAGCTGTACGCGCAATTAGACGACTGAGCGCAAGCTGCATCACTTTACTAAAAGCTGGTTCCGTTGGTAGCTCACTTCGTGCTCTTAACTTGGATGTTTTGTGTGTCTCATAAGCACTACTGCTGGAAACAAATACTACAGCCAAGTTTTTATCTTTGCAGATGCTGCCGATTTCCCGACAGATCTGCTGATAAGGGTCCAAGAAACCACAAACATTGACTAACATCGCCTTTCCATATGTCGCTTGGTATTCTGGGTATATGTCATGCGCACTAATCCGCGAAGTTGCTAACCAGACCTCTTTGCTATCTTTTTTTTGGTTTTTGCACTGGATTTTTCGGCACCCCAGCTCTCCTTAATACATCACCCTATGTGACTTTTTTCTCACAAGCGAGGTCCGTTTAATCGAAGTGGCCTTTTGACATGAAATGATACGACTATAAAGAGCATCGAACGCTGATTTCAAATTTGTCTTCGTCTGCCGAGCGCCTCTGAACACTGAGTTATGAGCATTTTTGATTTGAAGTTAGCACAAAATTCGTTAGAGTTGCTCAAATGGTCTAATGTTGATTATCAGAGCACCCCATTTGGACAATACCTCTGTCCGAAGCACTCATGCTTAACACTGCTGAAAGACCGTAGAATTTTATCTCACTCGGATTATGCGATCATTTTTGCGCTAAGAAAATACTTAACTTGGCATGCAGAGGCGCTCGGCAGATAATGAAATCAGATTTGGAGTCATCGTTTGATGCTCTTCAAAGTGGTATAAGACTTATTTGGAAAGTCACATTGACTCATCGGACCTTTCTTGTCAGATTTTTCTTACGATTATATTTTCACGCTTTCTTTGACACAAATAACGACTAATCACAAATAACTCTCTTCGATATGTTCGTTGACCAAGTATCTACATCTGTTGGGTTAATTTCACAGCATCTTATGTAAGCTTTCGTTCAGTATACTATTTTTTTCGTTCGATCATGTACAGATAACAGCAGTGGGATTTACCACGCGCTTGTTCACTTAATGTAACAAAAATGCTAGTTTTTACATGTTTCTAGAAAAAAAAAGAAAAAACTGCGCTTGTCTACGCAATGAAGTAAAGCTTTCATTCAAATTGTGGTGAAATCTTATATTCACCGTAATCCTTCACAGTCGCCATCGTACGCAATGGACATGCCACTTGATCGTCCAAATTCCCCTACGCCACTCATAGCGATATCTTTCTCTGCTCTATACCATATACCTACAATAACCCACAAAAAGGCGCTATCATTTGGCATTAATCCGATTTTCTCTGGGCTTCAAGCCTCACTAACAAAGCTTTGCTTTTTGGAAGAAAAAACTTATCATGGGTCAAACATTATACTTGGACGTTTGCGAGTGAAATTCGTGGTCTTTCCGAGATTGTTCCAGTCTTTTTGTTATGGGTGTTGCTTCTTCCTAGTCCATAATTTTCAACTATTTTCTTGCAGGTAAAGTTCACGGGAAACTGGGGAGCGCATGTCAGACGACGAGGGTCGTCTTTTGATAGACGACATCCAGGATGCATCTGGGTCCATGGAGCATGATTACCCAACAAATAGTCTAGTTGAAGTGAAATCCGCACAAGGTCTGTTTGAATTGCTCTGCTGCCATAATCAGCAAGCATCAGTACTTGCTTCAGGAGATGGCGAAAATACTTCCATCAACAAGCTCTCAACACCTTTGACCGTCCCCGTGTTTGGTCAGCCACAAGTTACCTCAAGCGGAGATTTGCATTTTCATACCGGAAGTGCCAGTGCTCAAAGTACGAAGTGATCGTTCTTTGTTCATTCTCTTGTAAATCTCTAATACTTGACTTTTTAAGCCTTCTCCTTTACCAATAACCTCAAAGTTCTTGGTGAACATGAATCTCCATCAACAGTGAACAGCACGCCTCTCAAGCATAAGTATTCGAATTATTTTTATTTCATTCTTTTCATCTAGTACCATCTGCAATTTCAGAAAGAAGTTCCAGCATGATGCGAGTCCGTCCGTTTTTGCTCCAAGGACCGAAAATCACACATTTATAACAACACCTCGCAGCTCTACGTTTGTGTAACATAGCCGATCAGCTTTTAGATTACTGTACGTCGATATTTAGAATGGCGAATGATTCCAGCAGTACGCAGGGAGACGGTGCCACTGTGGGAAAAAGGCAAAAAAGATTCAAGACGAACGGAGTGTAAGTTTACATTCTTTCAACAACTTACTTACTGTTACAGCACCTATCACGTCTGAAAATCATTGTAGATCAAAAGGTAGGAATGACGGACTGCCACCCAGGAAAAGAAAGGATAGCTCATTTGACGAGCAAAATGTTCCTGAATCGGATTCAGATGAAACGGTGGCGAAAAAACAAAAACCGGTAATATCACTTCACCTTTTCCTTCTGCTCTTCTTGAGAATCTGGTCAAACTTACACCGTTCTAGCAAACTCGTGACCGCGGGACATGCGTACATTCTCGCGCTGTGCAGAGCGACGCGGATTCTTCATTTTTCGATTTAGAAGTCGGATCAACGCGACTTGTGGAGATGACAGTTATGTGCAAGATGGAAAGTATGTGTTAGTTGTTTTTACAACGTTTCAAACATCTTTGACCGAGCATAGCAGCTACATCCACGCGCATCATTTTATTGATTAGACTCACTCGAGAACGCTCCTATTAGAGCTGACGCTAGCACTGCAAAGTAATCGCATTTGCTGATTGGGATTAGTGGCGAAGTAATGTTCACCTCTTCAGAACATAATCTATATTGTGTCGGCTATCAGTCGCGGTCACCTCACATTATTGTGAGGTAGAGTTGGTGATAATGTCATCCAGAAAGGGGCTAATCGCTTTCATCTTGGTGTAAGCTGATCATACTTCCAGATAACGAATTGTATGTCACTGTCAAATGGAAAGATCAAGAGATGAGCGGCGTTCTTACTGACGGCAGATCTCCTGCTTATAATCCGTACATGAAAAAGAGGTGGGCGCAAGAATATGCTCTTTGCATTTGCTTTCCGTTAATTTTTGGGGCACATTTATTGTTACAAATGATTGTTGTACTTGGAAAAGGTAAATGGATGTGAGAAGGAAGTGAGGATGTTCATTTTATCAGAGATGAATAGGTTATAACTCTTTTCTTCGGCCATTTCATTTGTTAGTATAGTGGGAGTCGCTCGCGTGGTTTTGCACTAGTATAATCGAGATAGAGCACAGTCTTTACTGCGACTTACCATTTGCTTTGTTTCCTTCGGTTATCAATACTTTGCCCCTAGAAAGGTGATAGCAACGCACATATCTTCGTAGGTAATTCTCATACTTAGTGGATGTTTAGTTGTGCAGCCTCACATATCGACACACTTGCAATAGTTTCCTTCTGATGATATTGGATATGCCGTAGATTCCCTTGAACATGCAATACTGAAAGTTTTTTCCAGGCAAGCGCTCGTGAATAGCGGCTCGAACAGTTCCAACAACAGTGCGTCTGGTGAAGGAAATGAGCGAGCACCGAATAGTGGGGCAAGCACTCCATCCAAGTATCGGCAGCAACCCGCAACTCCTCGTGATTCTAAGAAGAGAAACCTGCCCGCTGATGCAAAAAGGAAATTGTCATGTTCCACAACGCGCCCTGGGAGTTCAGCAGAGCCACGTTAGTTTACAATATCTTCCTCTATCTCCATACTATCTAAAAACGATAAGGATTGCAGAGGATGATGATGATGAGGTGGACATAGAATCAACCGCAGGAGGATCTTCTATGGACACTTTCAAACTTTTCGAAGTTCCTGGACGGTAAGCTTCTATGCTATCTGAATCTGCTTCGTGCAACTTTTTCGGCTCACTTTTGGTATGCAGTTGCTTTAGCTACATGAAAGCTTAATTTTTTGCCCTTAACATCTTCTTAATCTTTCGTTATTTTTAAGAAGTCCATGTTGCAAATGGTATATGGACGACCATTACTTTCAGAAAATTCATGCACACTTGTCCATTCGAAGGCTGCCAGCATCGATATGCAAGTGGCGAAGAAATGGAGTATCATAAAGCTACAGCACACGGAAAAAGAGCTGTATGATTTTGATCGTTGTTTGATTTGATTTTACCACCTACATTGTTCATTTTAAAGGTCATGTATGAAGCTATTTGCTGTCAGACAGACATCTCCGCATTACGAAGACGCTCAGTTCAAACTGATGTTGAAGGGCTCATAGTGGAGGAGCCCCCTTGCTCAGTGGCAGCAGCGGTAGAATGTCCCAAGGTAATGCTTGACAATTTCATAAAAAGGCTCATCATTCTTATCAGGTTGTACACTATTTTCAGCAGTAAGAATTTTTTGAAATCATTGTGGAATTAAGACATAAGAATCACGCGTATTCAATTTAAACCACCAGAAAAACGCATTTTTCCCGATATGAACAATTTCGGTTGTGTAGGAGAGCACTCCCGCTCTACCAACAGCAGCGGAAGCGAAGGTTGAAGACCCACAACCAACGAAGTCGCCGGCAGGTTACTCCGACATCTCTGATGATGGTGTCGCGCCACAGCTGCAAAAGGTATGTGCTGATCCACTAGGATTATTTCTTTATATTCCTTGCTTGAGTAATGATGATGGGAAGGTGCATTGTTCTAGGAGGAGCCTACTAGTGACGTCCGTGCTCCGCTTCTAATCTCAACAACGCTTCCTCCAACTACAGTGACTGGGCCTGCAAACGTGCTTACTTCACCAGAATTTGCTCCTAGTCCGAAGGAAAAGGAGGCTGTGCCAGGTATTATTCACTTGAAATTTACAAGTCATTCTTTTTTCGTGTCCACGGTCAGACTTCCACCTTTTTCACCACGCATATTGCTAGGGAAACAGTTTTGAATGCTCTTAGAAGCTTCATGGACAACGATGACAATCCAAAAAATCCTATTCGATCAGCTGCTTCATGAAGCTCAATTATTTAATTTGTTTAGAAGCGGAACAGCCCACTTCTCAACAGCACAAGCCTTCTCGTCCTTCTTCTATGCCAGTAGCACCAGCTACGCCAACTGCTCCACAGTCATCATTTCAACCGGTGTCAGGTCTGTATCTTTTTCTTTTTTGAAAATTGAAATGCAATGTTCCTTTCGTTGCATGGACTTCTTTATCGTGTTTTACAAACTATTACAGCTGATCGCAATCGAAGTACTATGAATGGTACTGGAGTTAGTCCTGTGTTGAATTCTGTTGGAACACCAACGTCTGTTTCGGCAATATCGGCGTCTGCTCGCTGTGTGTTGCTTTCTTTCGAGAATTTTGTCATGTAGAGTGTTGAGCTTTTATCATCGAAGAAATCTCTGAAAACCATATATAGCTAATATCTGTGTGCGTACTTAAGGCAGGGTATTGTATGTGGAAGTTGGGAACTATAGTTGCGATTTTTTCGTTTTCCGCAGTTTACGCCGACTCATTTCAGTACCTGTGACTCCCTCTCCTGCTGGACTGTACATGCCTTCATTCGCTCATCAGATGATGTCGCCTTTTACTCCTGCTCAGCTCAGTACTCCGACGGTGAATCCAGCGCCATCTCCTCAGCAGCAATCGTTGGGAAAACTTTCTCAGACACATATAAAGTCAGACGGTTGGTATCTCTACTAATTCATCGCTAACCTCGATTCTTCTCAATGCTTGGACTTGCAGATGTCTCCTCATCGAGTGGTGTCTTATCAGGTGCAAGAACAATGCAATCTCCCGCTGCGCAGAATATGCAGCGCCAGTTTGGATTACAAATGATGCAGTCAGGAACGGGTAAGTGGAGCAGCTAAATTTTCTCATATCATATGTTATAGCTTGGTGTTGATTGAGCGTAAGACTTAGCTTATCGAATTATCACTAGTGCAACTTCATTTAGGTCAACATCAAGCCGCTATGATGCAGGCGGCTGCTGCACAAGCACAAATGGCGCAGATGCACCATCTCTACATGCAGCAAATGGCTGCTGGAGCTAGAAACGCACAGTTTTCAGTAAGTACTTGCAGTATAAATGGTGTCAAGGCAGTAGTGTGTTAGGATATATTATGTGCCAATTGAAAGATCGTCCAGGTGCGGAATCATCAAGCCGGAAGCTTTTTTGTTATTTATCGCTGAAACCTTTGTGATAATTCTTCTAACATCCAGTTATAATTTACGAGTGAGAAGAAAATCAAGAGTGTTGCTTTGCATTAGATTCTGTGTGGAAAAAACGCACATAGCGATAAGGCGAGATCGCACATCGTAGGACACATCGGTCATTAATCAACGAATTTATGTCATACTTTATTCATTTTACGCATTCAACCAATGTTCAGTTCATTGGGACAGAAAAGGCCGATCCGGAGCAAAGTGCCCACCGCTTGCAGCTTTGAATCAAATAATTTCCTTCCCTAAGAGATTTCTTGGATCTTTGCCTTTGGATCGCCATAGCGTTTTTAAATGGGAAATATGTTTTCAATGACCCCTAGTTCTATGGCTCTTGATCTGCATTCAAAATTACTCCAAAATGATTAGTAGCGGGGCAAGCGCTAGAAGATGTCACGAAGCGCGGTCACTTATCTTTGAATGAGCGGATTGAACAAGCAGTGTAAAAATTGTCGTTTTTATCTTACTTTGATTATGCTTATCTGGCTCAGTCAAATCGATCTAAAGAGCGATCTACCTTTGACTCTGCGGCAGTTTGAGTTCTCCAGAATATTCACAAAGACAGGTTCCTAGTTTTTAACTGAAAAGAGCCTTTTTTATTATAAGCATTAACGTATTACGTTGTTTCATGCTGTTCTATTTGTGATTCCTCACATCTTACCTGTTCACTCCTTTTTTAGATGGCTGGTACGTCCGCTGGCGCCCACGAAATGGCGCAGCTGGTCGCATTACAAGGTTCTTTTTCTTTTATATTACATCTTGTTCGCATCGTTTTCACAACTCCTTGCAGCTTTGCAACAGCAACAACAGCAGAATCATTTCGCGAGCATGTTCCAGAAGTGAAAAAGTTTATATCTGTGATATCCTGGACATTCTTTCCATCACCTTCAATTGTATGTGCTCTTTGTTATATGCTTGACGTCTGCACTTTCTTTGCGCAAACTCGGCATCTCTTGCTCACCTCGTTGACTTTGTCTCCTGCCCTACAGTGTTCCTTATTTTGACCGTTGCCGAGTCTGAGGCCTGTGATGTTTCATACATGCCGCTTATGCTTCCCTTTTTACGTGTTCATTACGGTAGTTGAAGCAGCTCCTTTTTTTTTTCGTATCTGCGCTACCAGGCAGCCGAAATTTTTTTTATATTAAGCAGTATTCACGCAAGTTGAGTCAAGCTGTTTTCCCTTTTTTGATCCATGTATGGTAGCGCGAACACTTTCACAATGTTTCTTTAGTTTCTCTCTCAAATTTACTATGATTGTTCCTGTTCGGCGTTGAAATGAGGACTCAAAAGGTCTTGATTGTGTATCTTTCAAGTTTATAAAACAAATTTCTTATGCTATGCATTTGCTAAAAGATAAATTGTACACGTTCTCATGTTCATTCTTCGATGACTACTTTGAGCACACTTGTTTGTATCACTGATGTTTTAATCTCTCCTCATTTACTTGCGTGATTTTAAGATTCAACTGGATTATAGTTTACACCTACTTTCTATTAATTCAAATCTGTCGTTTGTAAACTTGGAATAGGATTAGTAATATTTTTTTCGACTGTTCATCAGTATGACAAGAAACAATCGGTCTGTATCGGGTCTCTAAACAGTCACCTTCGTCCTGCTTGTAGTTGTCTTCTATCCTCTTTAACCATTCGATATTGCAGCAAGATATGTTTTGTATGTTCCTAACTCCGACCGTTCATGTTTTAGGGAACGTTTTCTAGAGTTCGTGCCCGAGACATGTCGTTCCCAGTTGCTGGGCATGTCAGCTTTGTTTTCCACTGTGTTCTTGTTTTACTTAAATTATCAAACCTTTATCGAGATATGCATTGACAAAATAAAGTGTGCAAATTAGTACATATATCACATGTAGTAGGGGGAAAATAGTTTTTCTCAAAAGAATATACATATAGACATCTCTCAAAATTGGCACAAAGGTAGAGATTGACGAGAACGTATGATTCGATAAGAAATCAATATATGAAAATGCTCACCGATCTGTGGCGCTGTATTGTCAATTTTTATAGCCTAATTGACCACATTAGCAACATCGGCTGAGCACTATATACTTTCATACGCAGCTGGTGCCATAGCACCAATTTCTGGAAGTGTAAAAAGGCGAGTGGATTGACCACAAAAACAATGCTCCAACCCTGAGGCTGCATCCGGACTTGTCCGTGGCAGCTCCGGCCTAGCTCCGTGCAAGTGCCGTCGGATCAATACGGGGCGCGGCGCGTGAGCGCTGGCACGGATCTAGCACGGCACTGGCAACGGCCAACTCTAGATGCAGCTTAAATTTGAATGAATGCTATTTTAGATAAATAGCGCTTTGATCTGTGAGTCTCCAAAAACTAAATAGCATTCTGTTTCCAAATCTTTCGATAAATTCTGGAAGATGTGCGTTTGTTTTAAACTTCAGGTGAGCAAGAATTTTCACATTACTGCTTTTGAAAGATTAAATTCACATCGTTATGCGCTGCGCTCTTAAATAAGAAATGACTTAGAATTTTGGATTGTTCATGGCGCATCAAGCATTTCGTGCTAGCTGGTGCCTATTTCTTTGAAAACAGTGAGTGTCCCAGCGTTTAGCACCAATCGTGGCCATAAGCTATCGTATAGAGCTAAACATAGATCAAAAAATGCATCTGCGTACACTTCTTATAATGGCTATTCTTAAAAACTTGCTAATAACGATAGGTGCCTCGATCGTAACCGTGGCTCATATCAACATCGTCGTAATCGTCAAACCCGTGCCGATCTGGAGGTGGACCCATCCGGGTGGATGGGCCTCCCATAGGGCCTACGGGGCCTCGTTGCTGACCCATCATCATAGGTCCAGGGGCAGCACCTCGTTGTGACATATTCATTGGCTGCATCATTGGTGAATTGCCACCAGGTGGAGGTGGTTGGTACATGCCGACACCGCCCTGGAAAAAAGAATCTGAGCGGCATGGAATGTCACGCTGCTTTAGACATCACAGTCAAAAAAGCCTTCCGTTGCAAGCACAAAAATGAACGGGGATTGTCCAAACTAGAGCTAAGACTCGTTCGTATAGAGATATTCTCAAACGAATACATATTTATGGTACATCACACCTCCGTCTGTACAAAACGACTTTTTATGTCGTTCGAATGTTCTCGGCCAGCGGAGCAAGTGTATCAATTTGTTCACGTTGTCGTGTGACGTCCGCAGGGTGTCCCAAAAGTATGTATACACTGTTTGACTGTTAATATCTTCTTTTCAAAAAAGCCTTTTGCCGACTTTCAGGTACCATTTTGTAGAGCTGCCTTCAACTTATATTTACAGTAACTTAGATTTACAGGGAGCGAATCACGGGTCGCTGCTTACTACTGTAGGATTACGGTAGGAACTTTCAGCTTATAGCGTCATTACGGATTTACCGTGTTTCTAAAAAATTTCCAAAAAATCTGAAAAGTGGTGTACTACTAGGGTTTTTAAGCTCGCTAATTTTATTATTCAACTTTTTACGAGTTTGCAAAGCTTCTAAAATAATGTAATCACGATTTAATGGAGTCTTGTAAAAACGGCTATTGCGGTCTACCTGGCATGACCTATGAAGGAAGCACTGCGGTAAGTGCGAACATCATATTTGGTTTTAGCGGCTTGAATTGACTTAGTATAGAAGTTTTTCGGTTGCTCGGTTTGCTTTCTGAGGCGAAATAGGGCCCTTGATGGCTCACAACCCTTCCTGAATTTTCCAGCGCAATCCTACAGTAATGAATAGCGACCGAGATTCGCTCCACACTGTAAATCTAACAATAAGTTGAAGCCAGCTTTACAAAATGGTGCTTAGAGGTAGGCAAAAGATTTTTGGGGAAAGAGATATCAAGAGATAGATCTTCTGACCGTTTCCTTGTGACTATGAAGGTTTCTTTCCTAGATGAAAACGAGAAAACTTCTTTTTTGTTGCAACCGTACAAAAAATGGGTTTTCCGTCGCGATCTTACTCGAAACAAGACGGAGGTGATATTGTAGAATATGCTTCACTGTTCAGTGGCTCTGCGAATTCATGTTTTGTGGAATGACTTTCGTTCTGAGACGCCGTCTTCCGGACTACTGTTCCTCACATGGAAGCAATAGCTTGTGCGAAATGACCGATACTCCTCGGAGACGGTTTCTCTACTCAATTTCTGGCCTGAAAACTGACTCACCTGCATATTCAAAGGCGGAACAGGCTGTTGCCGACCAGGCATCTGCTGCATGGGTGGAGTGAGATAGGGTGTAGTCTGCGGGACCGGCGCCCCCATTGGTGCCCCCATCGGTGGCGCAAGTTGTCCCGTAGACGGCTGCTTTTGCAATCCCATCGATCCACCTCCGCCCATCATCGGTCCAGCCCCGGCCATTCCCGTACCCTGAAATTATTGCAACTTGCAGCACATGTCGTGCAAAATCAGTCAATATCGTAGCACCACCTGCATCATTTGCGCAGCTGTGAATATTTGTGTCGGTCCACGATTCTCCATTGGATTTCGTTTTATTCTTGGGGGACTTCGTACTGGTGGATGTGTTGCTCGCCAATAGGCTTCGAGAAAGTCGGCTAGATGTTCGCATGCATCTTCCAACTGATTTTCGTCCAATAATACATCGAACAATTCCTGAATGCAATAGAGGATTATTGGCAGGGCAAGGAGCAATCTTGAATGGGCCTAAGCACGTTTGAAGAGGATTCGGGAAGGGTTCGACGTCAGAACTGCCCAAGAAGGTAAAATTGAAAAGCTTCTTAGCATTTTTTCGTAAGAGATGTAAAGCAACAAACCGGTGGGCATTGGGCCAATTTCTCAGCGGCCACCATTTGAACATTCATATTCCGTGACTGCGATTTGTTTCGTGATTTTATAAGACGTTGCAGCACCTAGAATCAGATGAAATGGAAAAAGAATTGATTTTGAGTACTTTTAAGCAATTCCTCGCTCAGTCTCCACGAGACAGTGTCTAGGAAATTTCTTTAAATTTTCTATCTTCTGATTTTGCTAAATGTGCTGAAAGTTTACTTTGCTGCTTGTAATACGCTGAAATTTGCTTCATTTGGACATGAGCAATGTTGATTGAGCCTGCTGCGCTCGACCGATCAACCAATCACCACTGGATTGGTGAAGACTTTCACGATTGGTTGATTGGTACATACCCTACTCCCACCTCTCTGAAGTTCAAAAATGTGATTCCCAGAGTTTCTACAAATTCAGAGCATCCAGAAATTTGAGATAGCTAAAGCCTAGCATTAGCTGAAGCAGTTTTCCACTGCAAAGCTGCTCGAATCAAAATATATTAAGCGCCAAAATTAGATATTACGAAGCTCACTTACCTTAGGAGAACTGATTTTGATATATACATGTATCGGTGCTAAACTAGTCTTTGCTAATTGACTAGGATGGTTGATAGTATCACAATCTAGAATGACTAGCTGCATAGAACGAGCCAATTCGAAGATCCGCTCGATTTCTGTTTGGATCTCAGCTGAAATTGTTTTTCGAGTAGACGGGGATTGCAACGTTTTGCTTGCATGAACTTACCTAAACTGTTACTAGTTCGTGAGTTAGCCCGTTCCATTAGAGCTCTTTTGTTCGGGTTATTGAGCAGTGATCGCTTTGCTAATGATATATCGGCAGTGACCCTTGTGATGATAATTCTAAAATATACTTGTAATGAAATGAGCGACCTGTCAAGTTTGGAAAGCTTGTAATTCTTGATTTTCTTTCCCGCGTTACAGGTTGAATGACAAAGCAAAGTGGGAAGCACAGTCATAGCAACTTAGAAAGCAAAAACAACGAAATTCAAGAAAATCTCATGAAGGTGGAGATCGGCGACATTTCGCATCGCATAATGTTTATTCACTTGTTTTATGATTAACCAGAAAGTATCGAAATTTTTTTGTTTAATACCGTGCACTTAAGGCTAGCGAAGGAATTCAAATCCATGTTGTATATAGATAAGTGCATTGAGTAACTGAATCTTCCAAACAACTAAGTAGTATCTCGTAAGATAAACAATCGATAAAGTGGCTTGCGGTGCAGGCAACACTTGCGCGTAAAATAGGTCGTTTTTTGGAGTGTCAGCAGCGTAGCGGGCAATATGTTGACTCTAACAGAATAAATGCTGAGAAGGTGCTTGCGTATCCGTACTGGCAACATATGCACTCAAAAAATGGCGTTTAAAACGATATTTACAGATTTTGCGCCACCCGCGGCCATCACTCACTAAGTGTTGTACACCGTAAGTGCACAAAAGTAATGGCCAAATCTGTTAGCGATAAGGTGGCGAGAGACTTAGGGTGCCTTCATACCGCGCCCGTAGCAGCCGCTGGCAGCCCGTAGCAGCCCGCAGCAGCCGCCAGCAGCCGCCAGCAGCCCGTAGCAGCCCGTAGCAGCCGCCAGCAGCCCGCAGCAGCCCGCAGCAGCCCGTAGCAGCCGCTGGCCGCTTTTGTCATACAAGCGCAAAATCACCAAATTCTTACTATTTTAATTGCAACCGCCCACGCCCTCCATCCTCCACGCTTTTTCCTCCCTGTTGCCGCAATTTGATCTCATATATCATCATACTTGTGTCCAATGTTGTTATTATCTTGTTACCGTAGATTGGTTATCCAACTGATGCTCAGTTTCCCTCTCGCAAATGAACCATATTTCGCCAAAGTCTTCGCGATGTGATTTCTTCTGACTTTGGATGCGTCCAGTTCCTGCAGGTTGCTATTTGTTAACTTTTAGGATGTTCTGCTTCAATCATATCACATCGGCGTGGAAGAGGGAAAGTATGGGCAGGCGCACGCAAAGTACTAAGAATTTGATGATTTTCGCTTCCATGACAAAAGCGGCCAGCGGCGGCTACGGGCTGCTGGTGGCTGCTACGGGCTGCTGGCGGCTGCTACGGGCTGCTGGCGGCTGCTGCGGGCGCGGTATGAAGGCACCCTTAAATGGATATTGCCTCACCTTCCCTCAAAGCGATGCTTCAGGTAGTCAAAAACTGCTTTTTGCATCATATCCGTAACTTCGTAGCCCTTTAAACTAGGACCAACTAGAACAACTGGACGCATCGATGGAACCACATCATAGGGCGGGAGATTTTCTTGCTGTAAAATCTCTTTTTTAGGTAAAAGAAGATAAAACGCGCTATGCACTTACTTTTTTGAATATCAATTTCTTTTTTTCTTTTGTCGGCGGGGTCGTGACGATATTGGTCATCTTCTTTGCAGTATATTCGTCATCATCTAAATTCGTGCAATCATTTCACGCTTTTGTGCAAAAAACAGCGCATACCAGCAGGTGTGGGCGGAGTTGACCCTCTTGATTCACTTCGAGGCATCATGTTGTCCAGCGCTCCGAGATTCGATGTTGAAGTTGACTGCTTACTAAAGCACTGAGCTGAGAAAAAAGGACAAAAGCAGATATGAAAATTCTAGAGGAACTTACAATTTTCCAGCTTTTGCTGTTTGCTGTCGCAGTGATTCCAGCTTCACTGGTGATGGTATAAAACCAAGGTCATGACCTTCTTTTACTAACCGTCCTATCCACCAGTCATTGTTGTATTTCTGGAAGTGAAGAAATTTGGAAAAAGGCGAATTTAGTGAAATTCAGATGCATTGGGAAAGACCTATAAATGTAGGACAGCAAGGATGCTGTAGAATTTACAAAAATACATTTTTCAAGATAATCATTTCTAGTTACTATGCTATATTTCAAGCACAATTACTATAAGTCAGACAGAAATGTGCATCGAAATTGTTTGACCAGTGTCCTCCGTAAAGAGCCCAATCTCTAACATAGCTTGATCTGCACATTTTCGGCTTTAGATTTTCAATCTGAAGCCAGCCGTTTTACAAAGACCTGCCTCATCAAGACCTTGTGTTTCCTCATACCAAAACCATTCTTTTTTCAGTTTCAGAAAACGTCAGAAAATCCCTTTCCGTCGCTTTCTTGTAGGGAATTACTTGATTGGCGTGGCGATATAAAGTGAGCCTATCGCCACTCAGGTTGGTCAAGTCTTGGCCAAGTGTCTCAGTCTATCTAAACCACAACTGGCTGATTGGTGGCCACGCCCACTCCCTAATCACAAAACAGTAATAAAGTTTATTTTTCGAAATTTCTAGAAGCTTTGCACACCTAAAGCGATATTTATCGATCTGCCGATCTATGTCCGTGTTGCATCGTCATACTACGCTTTTCTATAAAGAACAGCGCCCGATTAGAATCGAGCGATTGGTGTCCCGCGCCCGATGTTCCTAATGCTAGCAAGATTAACACGCTGACAACCGTGTGCATCCGCGCGTATGCACGCCCTGACCACCTTTTAGCACTTTCGTGCATCAATTTATCATGTGTATACGAAAAGTTCTCACAATCAGGTAACTTTTACGCAGTGATAAAACTGCTGGCCTGGTTGTCATATAGAACACATGGCATTGCGGTGGCTGTTAAACAGCCTAAACCACAGCCGTAGATCATCAGTCCATTTTGAGGTGGTCAAAAATGCTCGGTCGTCAATGTGTTGAAGAAAAAGAATCCCCAAATGACTAGGACTGGTTTTGATCTGACTAGTTTTGATCTGCCCTCTGTCGTCAAACCACAATTTGTCATTTGCGGCAAAAATTCAAGAAGCAGAATAACTTTGACATACCTCTTTAATGTGTAAAAAGTCTTTGACTTTGAAGGAAACGGCACAGCCATGAACAGGTGAGTCGTCGTCGAGCGATCCGTCATATTCAACGTTTGTGCAGACGGCAAAAGCCACGGGCTTATACTAAAATAGATACAGTTTTGTAGAAGTCATTAAACAAACTTCTCTGGCTGTTGTTGACTTCTTAGGGTCTTAAACTTGCGTCTTGAGAGTCGAAATTGTTGGTAATTATTGAAAGAAACGCAGTGAGAGTTTTATTCAGTCAAGCCATGCATTTAAAATGCAGAGGCAAGAAGTTTGGAGAAAGTTCGAAATGACTTCCTCTAAACCCTAGCAAGAAAGAGAAATTGTGCAGCTTGCATGAAATTTCTTGTTTTTGTAAGGCCAAGCTCTTGAATGAATAGAGGTAAACTGAATGGACGCTGAATGTTTCGACGACTTTGCGAAGTTTAAAAACACAAAAAAGTCTCCCAGATTGCAAAGTGATTTTTTGCAGTCTATAACATAAGTGTGTCTCAATTTGACCTTAATGTCGAGTCATTTGCAACTTAATATGTGAATCTGCACACTACGCGTGGCAATAGACGACACCTTCACCTGTAAGCTCCTCACGAGAACAGTTTCTTGCGTAAAAAAGTGTTGAAATGTTTGCTATTAACTGGTACATACAATCAAACCAAACAGACAAGAAAACAAGGGAAATCGCTGTAAATGAGCATTTTTTAATTTTAAAAATCGTGGAGTATCCCGCATGGTGTGCAATACACATATTGAATAACAAATGACTCAAAAATATCATATGACGGCAATTCCGGTGTGTGTCCCAGGCAAAGTTCGCGCATAAATATTAGCCATATTGTGCAAAACTTGGCAATCCGCCCTCCACGGCCAATTTTCCGCGCAAATGTTTTCGACAAAGGAATAAAATAATCATGGCTCCTCACGAGGCGGGTAGATGAAAATGCAAAAAAACGAAGTCTCCCTTGACTTTTGCGATTTTTACGAAGTTCCTTGTTTGACCCTAGGCCATAACACCTAAAAAATCTACAGAAAACGAAACGTCGACCAAAAAAACGTCGCAGATTTTGTGTCTTTTCGACCATGAAAACGAGACCTCCTTTGCTTTTTGGGACAAAAAGGATTGGTTTTTTTGCTTCCTAGCCACCTGTGCCGAGCCCTCAATAACTATCAAATCTCCTAGATTGCATTTTTTTATGTTTGTTTAGAATTTCTAATACTCAGTCTTCCTGCACAAACATCGCCTTTTCCATGTGAAATAGACAAATTGTGACTATTACTTGGGAGGACTTCCTTTACATTATGGGGCAGACAAATTCTGGTCCTTTGAGACACAAAATTACGAGGATGATGAGTTACGGTCACTTAGCATAACTATTTCATATTAAGCAGTATTTGGTAAGATATGCATTTTATGCTGTGCATTTTATGTGTTTTGCTGCTAGCGACTGATCTCACTAAACAAAACCGGACAAAATATAGAAAAGGAAAGAGAAAATCACTGCAATTACCCAGTCTGATTAAACAAGTAAGTAACAAGTACGAGCAAGTATGAATTTTAGTTGTAATTGATAAAATCGAAGGTTGATGTATCATTCGTTCTGTGAAAGACACGAAACCGTTTTGCATACACTGTCAAAACAAGTTCAATCGTGTGGTTAACAAGCATGTACCTGTGATTCAACTGATCTAGGATTATTTGCTATCCAAAAAGGTTTTGTGATTATTCACGAAATGTAAAAATGTTTTGTAAGCAACTATAGCCATCTTCTTAGACGACGAGGTCTATAGGTTCCAATAGTGCAAAGAACTGGAAGAAATGGTGACCTCTGGAAAAAATACTAGACCTGGATACGATTTTGCAAGGTGTGTAGGCCACCGGTGGTCCACATCGTCGTCAATGGATTAAAAACAAGAATGAACAAGTTCAAGTTTGTTTGGACAGTGTGTGTCTCCAGTCTCTTGTTGTTAGTCACAGAACAAATGATAGTGTTCTTGCCCTGTCGATTACATTCGCGTATAAGAAATGGCCCAGCTTGAGGTAGCATATTGCTTTCCATGGTCATCTTTCACTCGCAAATGTTGTTTGCCATCTTACGAGACATTGAATCAATTTTATGAATCAGTTTATTGTATTTCCATGAAAATGCTTGAAAACAAACAAAATCCAATAAAAGCACGTAAGTGCACTTCATACGCCACTTGTTCCCACCCGTCACATCGATTTTGCCCTCGAGCAGTTTCAAAGGTGAAACTGCCATCGGTGAAAGAACAGCATTGTGCAAGAAAAACGCTCGAGCTCGTTACGTCAAAGCTTTGTAAAGTATGCATTGCCCTGCGAATGGGAAATGCAAGAATGTTAGGCACGCTATGTTTTGTCGGGTAAAATATTATGGTAGCAGTAAAAGAGGAGCGACAAAATATTAGGTTGTCCCAAAAGTGAACCGTATTTTTGCATAAATCAAATCGTTCTTGTTTTCCTGGCAGATGTGGGGAACCATTCTATAGAGCGAAGCAAGCTCTACAAAATGACCACCAAAGAGCCGTCTTAGTTGCGATCCAGGTAAAATTTGGATCCAGAAATCAAAATTTTTCGCTATCCTAAAATCGAATCTCTTTCCAGAAAATTCCTACGGACTTCCAACTTGGTCCTTATATTCCGGAGCTTATTCCGGAGCTCAAAATTGAGAAACAAAGATGGTCCCAAAATGCCAAAATGCCACTTTTTTCGGGTTTTTCATGTAAAACTTGGTATTTCTCGATTATAAAAGCACCTATAGGAATGAAGTTTTAAGATTATACTTAGCAAGGCTTGTAGTATACAAGGACATATGTGGGACGGGCTGGGGGCGGAGTTTGCCATTGTCAGGCTACCTCTTTTTTCTCGCTTTCTAAGCTCGGAAAAAATCCAATAAAGGCATATTTGAGTACTACTAACATATATGTCTATTGTATAACGACCAAATTTGAGTTCCGTACGATTATTCTTCGCAAAAATACAATTCTCAGGTAATAAATTTTTTCGATTTTTGCTCCAAACTTTACCTGGATCATAGACGGATCTTTTGCTGTCATTTCCTATAGCTTGCTTCGCTCTATCGAATGGTATCCCAAGTCTGCCAAGAAAACAAAAATAGTTTGATTTATTCAAAAATACGGTTTACTTTTGGGACAACCTAATACCTATTCTTTAACACAACCGAAAATCATTTCCGGTCAATAAAACGACGATTTTTTTTGCGAAATTTGCGGTGTCTAGTAAATATTTGCTTTATGCGTCTCAGAGAATGCTATTTCAGTATAACGTAAGCATGTAATGCGATATATGCCAAATCTTCCTGCTCTCAACGTCTGTTTTTGTGTTTTGCTATGCTAAAAATAGTAAAGATAGGCAAAACATTTTTACCCTTTCCTCAGAGCAAATTTGAATGAATATCTGGTTTGTGTGATTTGAAGAGCGAGACAAAAAAAATATTTGCCGTAGCTGACTCTTTTGTCGGAAACAGAACAATAATTTTGATCTAAAAGATCTCTTGCACTCATACCCTCGATACATAGAGCCACGTACTCTGGTAACCTTCACTTTGAGGGCTATGAGGGGACACAACCTTCACCTGGAAAAAAACAGAAGTCATCCGGGGCGAAGCCCCGGATGTTATCATCCTGACTATTTCGGAACGAGTGCTAATGAAGCAAATATAGGGAATAATATCGTTAGTTTATCTCAGCGAAACCGAGAATTTGCGTTTTATAGCCTTTTTTTACGTTGAAAGGAAGGTTTCTGTGGAATTTTCTCCAGAATTCAAGACGAAATTCCTCTGTTAACCTCTCATTTGACAAAAATTGAGTATCAGACGTTTAGGAAAGCTGTTGGAGTTATATTAAAAGAGAAACTGAGCTTAAATCTTTCGCAGAGGGTCGCGCACGAAAACGCTGGTCTATCTCGTTAATCAGTGAATTTCGAAGCTTGGGACGTTGTCAGTTTTCCTCGCCGTGTCATGACGATCAGAATGATATATAATGTTGCAGGGTTTCGTTGAGACCCCGCGGAGATCTACGACCAGAGCCAAATGCCCCGTCGGCTCTGGTCTGTCTCCGCTGCTCGTCTGCGTCTCCGCGCGCTGCGCGCTACCTCGCTACCCCAAACGCGGGGCGCGGGGCATTTGGCTCTGGTACCCTTTTCTTCGCTGTCTCGAACCCAATTTTAGCAAGCTATATATCATTTTGAAGCTCTTGATCTCTATTTTCACGCTGACAACGTCCCAGAACCACATTCTTTGATTTGATCGCGAAATCCGGCAAAAACCTTGTTTTTGAAAATTTCTTGTTTTTTTTCTAGTTTAACTCTTTTCACGGGGTTTTTTCGTCCATTCTATAGATCTTGCTTCTGCTAATAATGCAGACAACCACCCAGCCCTTACTTCTTTGATTATGGTAGAATTTTTTGCGAAAAATCGTAAAAAGTGCGTTTTTCTTGGCCTTGTTCTGTTTCAGTGCTTTCGCAGCGATTTTTTTCCAGCTTGGGCGATTGTTGCTCAGAACAATAAGCGCAACAATCGAGACAACGTCCCAGGAAACAGGAACGTCAATGCGGGGGTAAAAATTTAAAGGGCGCATCAAAAATCAAAACCCCGTGTTGCGAATTGTTGGTCTGGGAGCGAAAACTTGCACCTTGAAAAGCCGCCAATTGAAAGATTTCAAACTTTTTGCAGCGTTTTTATCCGGTTTTCAGCCGTTTCTTTTCCTTTTTATATCCGTTTTACGTCATTTTCTCATCTCTGATCTTCTTTGGACAACCTTCACTGTTTATGACGTCAGATGTTCAAACAACCTTCACTTTTGACGCCCTGTCTCTAGACTATCGAAGGTATGCTTGCACTTCATATGCACTATGCAGATGTTTCGCATCCTAAAACGGAGAAGCTCAGATTGTCAGCTTGACAGGAATGTTTAAAACCGCTTTGTACTAAGACATACGAATTGGAAAGAAAATTGGGACACGATTTTGCGCAAAAAAAGTAGTGATTTGAAAAAAATTGGAAATTACAGTTGTAATATTGCAAAGTAAAAAAACGTTTGTGAAAGGTTTAAGGAAGTTCGTGATTAAAAATCTGCGCCAGCAAGAATCTGTAATGCGTTCCCTTCGAAGGTGCTCAAAAAAAACTTTATAAAAAAACGAAAGGTTATTAAGCTTGAGATGAAATGCAAAGATTATGTGCCAACTTATACGAAAATATTTGAAAAGTTGAAACAGGAAAGAGAATTTTTGAGATCTCTCTGCTCATGTGGTGACTAAAGTTCTTTTTGGCAGGACTAAAATCTCTCAATAGATTGGCTAAAAAATAACTTCATATTGGCATCAAAATCTCCAAGGACTTTACTTGTTGTTTTTTATTCATGATTTCCCGAGGGAAAGTAGCTCAAAGATTCTACTATAGCATATCAACTACTCATATTCTACTATCAGCCAAGAACAGTTATGCCTCAATATGGCTAAAATTCCAAATCAGTTCTTTGACTTTCAAAGTTTCGTTTTCATTTTAGTATGCATTTTGGTATTGGGATACTCATAACTTTTCTCTATTTTTTCAATTTAGCGAATAACAGTAAAAATTCTGATGCCGAAAACTCAAATACTCCAATAAAAAGCAAAATTTTCTCACATTTTTTCTCACAATGAGAAAATTGGAGTACACGCTTTTTTATTCATTTTTTTTCACAAGGAAATATTAGGTTGGTCCGAAAGTTCTGTCCCACCATTTTCAAAAAATCATAACTTCCTCCTGACGATATTTTTGCATGGCTAAAGCCTTATTGAAAAGAGCAATTGATGCGCTTTCTAAAACTACCTTGAATGTTATCTACTAAGCTTTGAGGGTAGAGATAAAATTGGGAAAATGAAATCACTTCAAGTTCGGAATTTTTAAGCAGGCCCGTTAAAAAATCCAAAACTCTGCCTTAAAATCCAAAACAGTCACTATCCTAGACTTTTTGATTCCCTCTTCCCAGCTGAGCAAAATTCGCGCCGATCGAGCTGTTACTTTGAAAGTTATGATTTTTTAGAATGCCAAAAAATCAATTTTCTCAAGAAACTGATTTTTTGGCATTTTTTCTTGAAAGATTTTAACTTTTCTAGGAAGAGCTTCATCAGCGCGAATTTTGCTCATATGGGAAGAGGGGACCAGAAAACCTAGGTTACTGGCTGTTTTGGATTTTATGGCACAGTTTTGGTTTTTTAACAGGCTTGCTTAAAAATTCTGAACTTGAACTGATTTCCTTTTAACAATTTTATCTTTGCATTCAGAGCTTAGTAGATAGCAGTCAAGGGAGTTTTAGAAAGTGCATGAACTTCTTTTTTCAATAGGATTTTAGCCATGCAAAAATATCATGTTAGGAGGAAGTTATGATTTTTTGAAAATGGTGGAAATGGTGGGACAGAACTTTCGGATATTAGGTCATCCCAAAAGTTTTTTCATATTCATACTTAAATGATATTTCTCTAAAACTAAGGCTTCTAGAAGGGTGCAAATTTGTGGGAGTATTTTTGAGTGAATAAGCTCTATAGTGACCATCTTCGATAGTCTAGAGACAGGGCGTCAAAAGTGAAGGTTGTTTAAACATCTGAAGTCATAAATAGTGAAGGTTGTTTAAAGATGATCAGAGAAGAGAAAGTGACATAAAACGGGTATAAAAAACAAAAGAAACTCCTGAAAACCGGATAAAAACGCTCCAATGAGGCTTGAAATCTTTCATTTGGCTGCTTTTCAAAGTGCAAGTTTTCGCTTCCGGACCAGCAATTCGCAACACGGGGTTTTGATTTTTGATGCGTCCTTTGAATTTTTACCCCCGCATTGACGTTACTGTTTCCTGGGACGTTGTCTGGATTGTTGCGCTTATTGTTCTGAGCAACATTCGCCCAAGCTGGAAAAAAATCGATGCGAAAGCACTGAAACTGAACAAGTTAAAGAAAAACGCACTTTTCACGGGTTTTCGCAAAAAATTCCACCATAATCCAAGAGATAAGGGCTGGGTGGTCGTCTGCATTATGAACAGAAGCAAGATCTACAGATTGCATGAAAAAACCGCATGAAAAGAGTTAGACTAGAAGAAAAACAAGAGATTTTCGAAAACAAGGTTTTTGTCGGATTTCTCGAGCGAATTAAAAAATATGGTTTTGGGACGTTGTCAGCGTGAAAATAGAGATCAAGAGCTTCAAAATGATATACAGCTTGCTAAAATTGGGTTTGAAACAGCGAAGAAAAGGGTACCAGAGCCAAATGCCCCGCGCCCCGCGTTTGGGGTAGCGAGGTAGCGCGCAGCGCGCGGAGACGCAGACGAGCAGCGGAGACAGACCAGAGCCGACGGGGCATTTGGCTCTGGTCGTAGATCTCCGCGGGGTCTCAACGAAACCCCGCAATATTATATATCATTTTGATCGCCATGAGACGACGAGGAGAAATGACAACGTCCCAAGCTTTGAAAATCACTCATTGACGAGAAAGACCAGGGTTTTCGTGCGCGACCCTCTGCGCAAAATTTAAGCGTAGTTTCTCGTTCTTATTTAACTCCAATAGCTTTCCTCTTCCAAAACTCGATTTTGTTCAAATGAGAGGTTAACTAAGAAATTTCGTTCTGAATTCTGGCGAAAATCCCACAAAAACCTTTTTCCAAGGTAAAAAAGGCTATGAAAACGCAAATTCTCGGCTTCGATAAGCTAAAGATTCTATTCCCTATATTTGCTTCATTAACATTGGTTCCAATATAATCAGGATAATAACATCCGGAGCAAAGCCCGCAAGTGTATATATAAATGTCTGATGGGGAAAATATATGCGTGAGCAAGTGGGAACTATGCAGAATGTTTTTGAACTAAGATGCGATTTTTTTTTGTTTTTTCGGAATTTTGGATTTTTTTCCATTTTGTCTTGAATCTCGATGCGGATCAAGCCTGGTACGAACTTTTGAGAGTCATATTGTAGAGCTTGCTTTACTCTTTCGAATGGTACTCCGCTTCTCATCAGAAGTCTAAGAAGAGCAGACTTATGCTGGTGAAAATTCTGATATGGAAAAACTTTTGGGATAACCTAATAGAATGTATTAGAACACAATCTGTATTCCAATTCCCATAGAAGTGTTCCTTCAAGATACATTTTTTCAGCAGCATGTGTGGCCCCCAAGAGCGAACGAAATTTTTCATTAGCCCACCTAATAACATAAATGCAGTGACTGGAGGAAATTAGAATGATGATCAGCATCAATTTCATTGTAATCAGTTTCTGCTTCAAAATCTAGTATTCAGCAGCCTTCATCCTCCTCCCCTCCCGCCTTCATAAGAAGGGATTGGGAAATTTATATAGAGGTGCACACGAATTATAGGATACCTAAATTCTTTGAGATTTTAGGATTGCAAGCTTCAAAGTTGACTTAAGCGGTGGCTCTCCTTCTTCTCCTTCTTCTTCAAAAAAAAAACTTCTGTCAACCTTCCCCTCCTTCCCCATTCCAAGAGAATTTTTTGTGAGACTTTTCTAGCATAAGGCATCGAAGCGTGCCGGTGTCTCTTCGCGTTTTTATGTTCGTTTTTATGTGACCCCTAAAAACTGCTTCTAGCGAATCCTTGGCAATCCCCGCTAAGAAAGCAATGCCGAATCGCAGCATGCATTCGCGTTTGTGCGTGAGCAGAGCAAATTATCGAACACATCAGCACTCAGGCAAAGAAATGAAGCACACGTTCGGAGGGTCGAGGCAATGCATTCGCAACCTCCATGATTTAGGGCGCTAGACGGAGATGGCAAAGGCTCGGCGATTGACGCGGGAAGATTGCGAGCAAAAAGCAACCACCTTGCGCGGCTACTTTCTTGACAATGCAAGCAGAAAAAAAAAGATTCTGGCATTCTCCTGTATGTTCCTAGTGATTTTGCCGATTCCTCTGATTGTTATCCATGGAGCTCAGAAACTTCTGCTCTTAAAATGCATTTCCATTGACTTACTCGTTATTTTTTCTCATTCTGTTCTGCTTCAGCAGAATCAAAGCCTGTTGGCGCTGAATGAAAACAAGAAACGCAAAATGGACTTCAGTGTGGTCATCAGAGGTATTATTATTTGGAAGAAGTGAAAAAACGCTCCCATGGATAACGACAGTCAAAGGATTTTTGATTTTCGTAGGGATCACAAATGGCGACAATTGCAGGGGCAACGGGAATAGTGTGGTTGAATCATTACGAGGGATGTCAGTTCTTGTATAGTGCAGTTGCACAACTTTTTTGATTTTCGCAGGTCAAGACAAATTGCTGTTATATACGGTTTTTTTTGTTTCCTTACTTTTGTTTCCTTTGAGACGCATTCTGGCATCCGGACCCCACGACTAAGATCTAACTTCCTGCCCAACATAGGCTAGAGTAATTTTTGGACTTATTTCAGAGTGAAACTCAACGGCAGCTTTTTGATGAGGTTATGGTGAGTCAATTTGATGAAAATCTTGCGATGTAAGATTTTTGTTGCAAGCTGCTAAAGTTGGAAAATCAAGCTGTGTGCAGCTTTACGAAGTTTTCCTTTTAAACAAGAATGACAATTCATTCTCTAAGGCCCGTATGCACGTACATCCCCGCGGGGAGGGGAGGGGATCTGAGAGGGGAAGCGTCATAACTCGCTAGTCTATGTATCTTTCTTCTTCTTTCTCTGTCTTGGTTTTGAAGGTTCTCATACACTGATACTTGCGCATAGCGGATGCCAGGTTACTGCCATACAAGATTAGATATTCACTATTTCGTTTGATCCCCTGGGGATCCCCAGGGGATCGGAAGAAATAGTGAATATTTAATCTTGTATAGCATAAACCTGGCATCTATTATGCGCAGGTATAAAGGTATGAGAACCCTCATAAGCACGATAGAGAAGAAAGAAAAAAGATATATAGAGCAGTGAGATATGGCGCTTCCCCTCTCAGATCCCCTCCCCTCCCCGCGGGGATGTACGTGCATACGGGCCTAAGAAATAGTCTAGTCTAGATTTGGAGAGTCACTAGGAACAGGTAATTTGATTCACAAAGGTATTGTGTTAACCCAATAATAATGATATGCACCGCCAAGGCCTCGACAGAGTTCACGCGATTTCATCGTCGTGATTGATCGCGACAAGACAACTGTAACAATATCATTGCATGCCGATCCATCTCGGTTGTGATAATTTTCCAACACGACTATTCGTGACTGACTATCACAACCGAAATACAAGAAGATTGGTATGCAATGAACTCGTAACACTTGCAGCCATGAATCGCGACGATTGAATCGTGTGAACTTTGTCCGAGGTCCAACGGCGTACAGCGTTTTTTGATTCGAATGTTTTTCTGGACTTTTGCCAATGGGGTGGTTTCTAGCAAACTACTCCATGAGCTTTGTCCACTATTGCAGCCCAGTCTAGAAAGCAATGGCATACGAAGAATAATAATCAGAAATCCCAAAGTTGTACAAAATTTTTGATTGTCAATGACGAAGGTGAAAATTACTTCTCGAGCAAAACGAACGACTTAAGATGCACAAGATGGTTTTCATACTGATAGAGCTGGTTGTTACTTCGATGAAGGATAACATTCCGACTAGTAGAGAACTGCAATAAATACAAGTTTTCAAACTGTGGAGTAGGATTTGTTTGAATCACGTCGAAAAGTGGCGGTTGTATTACAGTAGATCTCTCGTCAAAGACTGATTGATGAAAAAAACATCCTTGGGCTCAACTGTAGGAAATTGTAGAAAAAAATAATGGAAGTCAATTCAGTAAAGAAGTTTGGAAGGAAATGATTTCGTGAAGGGAAACGAGTGAATTTCTAATGTCGAATGACGGCAAAAAATTGTAAAAATTCGGTTGCAGCTAAAAAGAAAAATGGGGAAAATTCATAAATGACGTATTAGTATTTGAATGGCCAGTATAAAGTGCAAAAATTGCTAAATGTCCCTTCTCGAAAATTCTGACTTCCCTTCAGAGATACGCTACTTGAACCTTGCCTCTCCAAACCTACGTTATGTTTGTCTATTTTCAAAGATAGAAATAATTTAAATGTACCATGCAGTCCCAAGAACGGAGCTCTTAGTAATTCCCGAAATTGAATGGTTAAAGAAAAGCTTTGAATGTCTCAGAAGATGTCATAACTAGCAAATAGGACGAGAGCATAATATGTATGGTAAAAAAGGGGAAACAAAGCGATGATAAAAGAGGGAAATTCAAAAATCGCAGATAAAATGTTTGAGATAAACTAATGAGGAAAAAATCAAGCTCACCTTGGCTCGTTCCAGCTGAAGCGCGGCTTGTCGCTCAGCATCGCGCCGAAGCGATTCCCTGTTCCCGGCCTCTAATTCGAGATCGTCTTCTCGATGACTGTAGTTCGAGTCGCCGCTTCCCTGTAAACGCATCACTTTGAAATTAAAATGATCGATGACGAACCGCAATTGTCAATCATAACAAAGTTCAATGGAACAGGCGCCTTGTATCAGCTGCTCAACAACGGCTATCATAGAACACCCGCTAGTTGGCGAAAAAGCAGAAAAATTGGTAATAGCTACTTGCTTAAGAGGAAAAAATCGTAAAATCACACTAATAATCACAAAAATAAAAAAAACTTTATCTCCACTTCACCGCCCCCAGCCTTGCCTCAGATCGTTTCAAAAGTCATTAATATCTATTGCTTCTGTTCAGGCATCTTCATGCCTAGTACTTCAGCCACCTGCCTTCTACCAGACTATTCTTTGTCGGGGCCAAGTCAGCTAGCCTCCGCCCGTAGGCTCGTTGACACCGAATTTCAGGGTTGTCAGGTATCATTGAGACAGCAAGATGCTGAAGTCTAGTTTTGACCAGCTTGCCTTCTGCTTTCTTATTCTTTACGTGGAGTGCTGTAGCCGTTGATCCGGGGCCTTGTTTACCTCACACTTTATCCCGTTAGGCAATTATGTTCGTTCTCTGTGTTATGTTTTCTGTTTATTCCACTTTTCGTTCTTCTTATTTCTGCCACACCTATCGAGTGTATTGTAAAATAAAATAAAATAAAATAATATTGCAATTCGTTGTTGTTATGTTAACTTTTTTTCATTTCATTTCATTTCATTTATTACATGGGGGGACCCATGTCAGGTAACTAACTAATGACAGGCAAAGAAAACAATATCAAATGAAGTGATATCCTTGAGTAACAACATCGAACCGAATATTTTTGTTGTTAGCTTATTCGTGGGGCCACTTCTATGCATAAGGTTGTTAGAAATTTATTCTTGTAGATCTTTATAGAATCGGTTTCTTCCACTTTTGACTGCATTAGCTGTCTTTATCCCATATTCTTGCACTACCTTCACTTACGCGAGCCAAGAATGCAGTTTTGCGAGTGAATAAATAAATGGATAAAATGGAGCAAAAACAAACCCTTCTACTGCGATGGGTGTAGCCGGCCATGAGGCCGCACGACGGCGCACTGAAACAAGGAATTATTTGCAGAAGTTTAAAAACCCAAGGGCAACAACAACGACGAGTATAAACTACCAGTACCAATCATGATCTTTGAAATAGTAGAAAATGCAAAAAAAATCATTATCTCTTCAGCTTATCTCAGACTATTTACGAGAAATATGACAGTTATCCTAGAACAAATGGATTTTTTTTTTGAACTGCTAAACTCATTCAGAGAGAACATATTTGCTAGCTATAAAAGGCTGCTTTGTTATCCGAATCATTCATATAGTGCAAATGTACTACCAGAACTCTGAGAGTTTGAAAAAATCTGATATAAAATTTATATATAAAAATCTGATATAGATTCTACTAGTACACACGATAATATTTCTGAATAAAGCATTTTTTAACCAAATCTTTTCGACAATTCGTAATCTTTGAGAGTTGTCAAATCAATCACCGTATTTATTTAACTTTCAGATAACAGCAAACAGGAAGGATTAAGGTTTTGTTTTTTGGAAGTTTAACTTCAATTAAACATAAATACAAATTTTTCTTCAGTGATTTTACTTCATTCCCGTTATCAAGATTCTGTCGGTTATCGACTGATACGAAAGACTATCGGTAGCATCCTAATGTTCGAAGAACATTGATTTTGAAACACAATGAAACATTTGAAAGCAAAGTTCAAGAAAAATTCCAAACAAATCTATGAAAATCTAGAACCCATGCCAATATTCAAGAAAAATTTCAAATAAATCTGTGAAAATTTGAACCCATGACAATCTGCGTGTAGAAATGTATAAAAATCATACTTTTCATTGACATCATTTTGATTTTGGTCATATGGAGACTCACATCTCAGTTTTACAGGTACTTGATATTATGAATCAAGGTTAAGTTTGACTATGTAGTGGAAATGATTTTCTAAAGATCATTCAGATGTGCTACAAATCGAAAAAAGCTCAGCACTCCATAAAACACCTCATATCTGGCCCTTTTCATTTCTACGCAAATGTTTGCGCCTCTCATAAGCTGCGGAGAAAATGCTAATTAACAAATTTGCCAAAGGGTGAGTACTTGTAATACATTCTTAGTGATCAAATTACCCAGTGCAGAATATGTACCCAAGAGACAAAGGTACGCGAGCTGTTCACAACGAATACAATTCGATAAGTGCAAGGCTGAATATGAGAACTACAAGCATGAAAAGATCAACGGATGTCATGAAAGTGCAAGTTTTGTGCCTAGCTTAGCGTCAAAAGTCGTAGAAAAGGTTTTCATGAGACTAACGACATATTTGTGTTTATTTTTAGTGATTCCTGATTAATGTGAATCTAGCAGTGATCGTAGATTTTGTTTAAGAGCAATTCAATGAAAAATTTTGAGGAAATATGCGGTTTTATTAACTGTAGCAGGGAAAAGGAAATGGGATTTGATGAGAAGCCAAAAGTGATAAGTCAAGAATTCTCTGTTTCATTAACATCACAAAAAACATCAAGACTGCGATCCAGTCAGTTTAGCGAATATATGAGCAGCTAGCAGTGGCAATAGTGTGGATTGAAGCCTCAATTCAGCAAATACGGTAATTGGGTGAGCTCACAGTAACGGCGGGCAAAGTAGCTCAAAAAGCGCCCGGACCAACAAGTCTAGATAGTAGTCCTGAGGTGACGGGGGTGAAGCGCGCACGATGAGGTGAAGCTGATCGAACTCGTTATCGATCGCTTGTTGAGCTGGAGCGAGTCGAGATCGATGAGTGCGTCGCGTAGTGGCGGCTAAGAGCCGCAGCTGAAGAGCCGCAGCAGCGACGGCGGCTGCGAGAGATCTGAGCCGCGCCGCGACCGCCGCCTAGCTTCCACTCTCGCGGGTGCCCCCCCCCCCCCCCGGCGTCTCGCCCCCTCGGGGCATCGACCCCGCGGACTCGCGTCGACCGGAGAGCATCGCCTCACGCGCCTCTCGACGCTTGCCGCCGCAAAAAGTCGAACAGGAAGTGCGAGACGAACGCTGCGCTTCTTTTCTTTGCCATTCATTCAGAGCATTTCGCGAGTTCATAGAAAACAATTTGTAACTACAATCAGGTACAATCGAGGGTTTCTTTGCTAACATGCGAATAAAATGTTTAACAGGATAAGGTTGGCTATGGGGATTGTTATTTTGCCGTTGTTTGTCTCTTGTTTTCTTGTTTTTTGTTGTTCTTGTTTTTATTGCGTTTTCTCTCGTCGTTTAGGCGTACTGTGTTTGAAGAACATTCGATAACATTACGATACCTAGATGTTTAACAGTTTTTAATTCTGTGAAGCCTTTTGCCTATTCCTTCAGCTAGACACTATTGTTTCCAAATTCAAAGTTTACTTGTGCATTACTAACATGAGAGCCCTGCGTCCCTTCGCCATCATTTGAAAGATGTGTGATTGCACGCATTACAACGGTACCTATACTCGACTGTAGATTCAAACAGCAACGTTATTCATAGGCTCCAGCATACTTAACGCGATTTCAGTCGCCACGCTGTCCGGCAAATTGTCCGATGTCTCATCCTAAACTCACAGACTACAAATCCATAGCATGTATAACTTTCATAGATTGATGCAATATATTCTATACTTCTTCTATATAATAGGTCATTCCGAAAGTAATTTCGCTTTTTTCAAACGGGCGTCACACTTGATGGAACAAAGATTTCTGAGAGGTCCTGCAGGCATTCGATGCAGAATTTCATTCTCTTTCTAAAGGCTATGAAATTGTTGCAACATAATCAATGAGCTTTCAGAAAATAACCAAAACCTGCGACCTATGCTTTTTGAGATGGTCAAGTTTCACGATTTTTTAAAACATTCGTATCAATCCTCAGAAGGAGCTCAAGTAACGATTCGATAGAGCAAACCTCATAGAATACAGTCCACTTTTTTCTCTTTTTCATAGCTCGCCATAATTTTTTTAAAAGGTTTTTTAACAGAACCATCGGATTTTGGCAGGCCCACATCAGCCACAATCGCATCAAACATCACAAATTTTTTGGAATTTGAGATTACCAAGATGGTACTATGAGTTAGCATTAATTTTACAAAGCAAGCGAGGGTTTACGGGTTCGCAATATGGAATTTCAAGTTTTTCGGGTACAGCCTGGAGCTCGCTAAAAAAATGAGTTATGATGATATTATAATCGATAACTAAACGAATCGGAAACAAAAAACACCGTTAGAAAGAGGAGAAAATGCTGCATTGAATAGTGCCCTAGCTGCTCTTCTTTTGACGTTCTACGAGGATTTAGCTGCCCAAGTTTGGAAATCGGTAGCATCAGTTGTGTTAAAAATGTATGACAAGCTATGGAAAGGAGAAAAAAGTAGTACTGTATTCTATAAGGGTTACTCTATCTAATCGTTACTTGAACTCCTTCTGAGGATCGATATGAAAGTTTTAAAAAATCGTGAAACTTGACCATCTCAAATAGCATAGGTCGCAGGTTTTGGTTATTTTCTGAAAGCTCATTGATTATGTTGCAACAATTTCATAGCCTTTAGAAAGAGAATGAAATTCTGCATCGAATGCCTGCAAGACCTCTCAGAAATCTTTGTTCCATCAAGTGTGACGCCCGTTTGAAAAAAGCGAAATTACTTTCGGAATGACCTAATATTAACACATTCACGACAATACGACCCACCGGTGGGTTGTAAAATTCGCGAAGCTCTAGCTTTGCCAATTCACGATGGAATTTTACGGGATTCTGGCACATAATTGGGGACACCTAGGCGAAGCACCAGTCAGAGTGGTCCGGGCACGGGATACTGTGATGTAATGTTACGGTAGGTATACCGTAGATAAAGATAAGGCAAAAATTTAGCTCAAATTCTTCGCAGAATGATGCTCTTTCTGAACTTAAGTGTACATGCACGAGAAATACGGGGCGGGCAAGAGACTGATATTAGCCCATCAAAAATATCGATCTTATTGATTTTATTGACTTTTTGCTTTGTTCATCCCAGGGAGCTGAAATTTTACGCAAGTTTTCTAGCATGCTGATTACGAAAATGGTGTCTGAAGTCCTAGTACCGCCTTCTTACATCAGGTTTTTGATTCTTAAGAAAAATCCACCGACTGCTACCGTAGCCTCACTGTGGACAGTAGTGAACAAAGTGGACACTGTAATTGTGAACAGCACTTGAGATGACCCCAAAACATAATTTTTTCATGAATATCCATATGTTAGCTTTCTACAGATTGACTACCGTAAACCTACAATATAATGCCAAAAACTGAAATAATCCATATTGATATCCAGCGCCTTCGATATCTCCTCTGGGCATTCCTCGGAGACATATTTTGGACTTTTTTCCAAAAACTCTGGTCTGAAACGGCAGTGATTGAAAAATCGGTCTTGTCGTGAATGTGTTAAGAGTGCGCTTACGATAGCTTCTGAACAGTTGGAGCTCTGCCAAATCGCCTTTGACTGGAATCGCGTAAAATATGTCCGAAGCCATAGACTAGAATTTGCGAAAGCTGACGTGTTTGAACCTGTTTCAGCTCACCGTGAGTGTTTTGCACCTCAAATGAGAGGGATAACAATGTCCTAGAGTTCTCAAATTTCTTGGTCCACCAATGGATAATTTCTGCAATTGCAAACTAATACATATTTGAGCGGAGTAATTAGGAGGCCTTCGCAGTCTGCCGAAATTCTTGTCCATCCATTGCTAGGCGACTGGAGAGCTCGAAAAATGTGAAAAAAACCAAAACAACGCTTTTTGAAGAATGTACGCCTAACATTCCGGGATCACCGCAAAGTTGTACTGAGTCGTTGCCCTTTAGGTTCCTGTGCCGTATCCAGGATTTCCATTCGGGAGGGTGGGGGGGGGGTGACAAATAAATTTTTCCTAGTAAAAGTGCGGAAGTTAGCCATGCGCTTCAAAAAATTTTTTGGTATGCTCTCTAAAATTTTCGCCATAACCTCGAAATTCAAAAAAGGGGTGTGGCGTATACCAAGCGCCCGAAAATTCTTTCTATAAAGTCAAATTGATTTCCAGGGAATTTTAAAGATTACTTTAAGCACGCGTACAGGTCATTTGCACATATGACTTATGTAAGAAGTTTCAAAAATTTCGCGACCCATTTTTGGGGCGCTCCCCGCCCCGTCGGTACGCCACTGGTTCCTACTTATTACACTGGCGAATCATGGAAACTCACAAATGGCTTTGAAAGCTCCTCGTCGTCTGTCTGACAATTGCCGTTTTAGGTATTCAAACTGTGTTACATCACTTTTTCTAATCAAACACACTAATTCTGATTGAGTCTGATGCGTCGAGAAAGGAGCCTCAAAGCACCACGATGAAGAATTTTTGGTCTGAATTGTGTTCAGACTCTAATTCTAAATTATACTGTAGTAGACAAAGAGACTCGAGATATCTACAGTTGACGGGTAATAATTTTCTGAGCTATTTACAAGGTGTAGCAAAAAATGTGCACACTGTCTGTTGTTTCAATATCTTGCTTCAAAGTCCCCTGCTTTTTTGGGTATCGTTCGGGAGAGCTGGTTTCAGCCTAGATTTACGGTATACAGTATAGAGTCTCCAATTCTTCGATACCATGGGATTACAGTGGGAATTTTGGAAAAATTCTTGATCCATTGAGAGTCATATTTTGCCTCAAAAAGGAAACAAAACAAAATAAAATTTTTTATAGGCTGACCATAGTCGATGCTTTCAACTTTGAATTTTGCACCAACGTCATGCTTCTTCCATAGATTATTACAAAGAAACGCAACGACTCCTTTTCTAATGTTCCTCAAAAATGTGTTTACACCACTAAAAATGCTCAAAAAACTTGCAAAAAGTTGTTTGATGGAATAAGCATGCATGAAAACCCTACTACACTTTCCGGATTTTTTTTCTACTAAATGGCCCATCTTATATCGGCGCTGTATGCTAAAAGCTCTTGCCATAATATTATAGTAACAAAGAGCAATCGGTAACTCATTTTGAACTGTGAACCAAAGCTGAAACAGCTCTGCAAAATGGTGCCTGAAGATCAGCGAAAGACATTGAACCAGGAAAGTTACCGTAAATCAAACAGTGTGCACATTTTTTAGGACACTCTTACGGTTTTATCAAGTCCACAGCAATCGGAAAGTGATGTAATCCTTGCAATTGTTTGATCTTCGCATAATTTAATACAGTACATAACGTTGTAAGGTTGAGGAATGCATTTAAGGGAAGAAATTCAGTATGTATGAAACGAAAACGAGCACTTCGGAACACTTTGAGTTCCACAGGCATTCTTGTAGACAAGCAAACGCATTTTTGGAGTAGTGAAAATATAGCGCAGGTTGAAATCAGGATTGTGGAGAAGATAACAATGAAGAACGACTGAGGTGACAATGTTTCAAGTGTCGCCTTTGAGAAAAGACGGTGTTAAATATCAGTGCGGATAGCCAGCTGTTGTGCTTCTGGAATTTGTTGACTCGAAAAAACTTTGCTCCATGCACGCACTAGTCTTCGCCATGTGTTCTTACATAATAACGACCACCAGGCTGTTTCTTTATTTCTGCCAATTCACCAAGAAAACTTTTTTTTCAGTTTTCTGTTGTTTGGAATCACAGATGTATTCAAGCCCGCTCAAATAGGATCACTTGCAATCAAGGCTCAGCAGAGGTTGCGTTTTCATATGCTGGATGTCTTTTCTTAGACAAAAGCAAAAGGAAACTCGTAGAGCTCCCAGGAATGATTTGCGGGAATCTGATTAAATAATAGTGGGCGAAAGCTAACCTTTAGTAAGCCCTTAATTCAACTCTGACGTCATTTCACAAGTAACAGGTAGACTAACACGTTACAAACAGGATAACTGTTAGACCTGTGTGCACACGATTTCAACATGTTAAAACACAATTTTTATGCACACAAAATAACTAATCAGTTTGTTTACAACCGGTAAGCAAAACTGAGCCACCAAATTTGGTGTGTAGCTTCGCGACCACGACCAAAAGAAAAGTATGAAAAATTATGAAAAATAAAGTGAATGAAAAGAGTTGTAAATGTTTTTCTAATTTAAGTTGCTCCCGCGCAACCTGGGAGCACCCTGAGGTTGCGCGGAGCCAAACAAAGTCATAATTTTCTCCCTTCTTCACATAATTTTTCAAATTTTTTTACATAAATCTATTCTTCAGTTCAAACTATACCTAAGTATACTTATTTCAACCCAAATTTCGTCTTCTCTGCTTTGCTACGGCCCTTGAATGATATAAAAACTGCTTTTTTTTACGTTTTGATGTTATATCTCCGATTTTTCTTGTCTATTTTTGACTTCCATTCACTCATCGTTCGCTGCAGGTTATTAGAGCCGTATTTCTACAAACACCTTAAAGGCAGTGTCCGGGCAAAAACTCGATTTTGAGATTTTGTGCTTATACGGGCCATGCTGAATCCGAAAATTTACATTGGAAAGCGCGAAAACGGCGAAAAAGGGCTCTAATATAGGGGGGAAATTAGCAGGTGGGCGGGGCTTTCCCCAATGCGATTTCAAGCTCCCAGCTCCCGGAGCGATTATCTCGATTCCGCTAGCCGTTCTAACATCCCTACCGGCCAAGTGCGAATGATTGACTCGAAACCGGAAGCGAGAAGGTTGCTCTGGAAGCCGGGAACGTGAATTCGCAGTGGGGAGAACCCCGCCCACCTGCTCATTTCCCTCCTGTGTTAGAGCCGTTTTTCGCCATTTTTGTGCTCTACAATGTGCATTTTCGGATTCAGCGTAGCGAATAGGCCTCAGTAAGCACAAAATCTCAAAATCGAATTTTTGCCCGGACACTGCCTTTAAAGGTATCTCGTAATCATCTGCAATGTCAAGGGGGACTTCGTTTTCAAAATTCTCAAAGGCCACCTCCTGCTGGGCCCTGATTGCAATTATTACCAAATAAAACATTATTTTGTATATGGGCTTCATACAGTGAGATTACGGTAAGGTTCATACACAAAATCGTGACGAAGGATTTAGCTGCGGTCTTTGCGCCCACAGGAGCATAAATCCTCATACAAATAGGCGTCACCCCCAACGCTCAGCTCAGTCACTTCCAGTGTTCAAGTACTATCATTCCTAAGCAGAAAAACCAGTCGGGTAAAGATTAAAACCAAGAAAATGCGATTGCCGGAAGGTACGTGCGTGTCGCGCGCGGTCGCACATCGTCACTATTTTTCGAATGCCCCATACTCATACGATCACACTTTAATGTCTTAGAAATCCTCATTAAACAACTTACTTTGAAACTGCCTCGTGCGTTCATTACGAGAAAGCATAATACTTTTTTGCTTCTTCGGAACGGTAGGGTAAGTGTTACGACACATGGTAGAACATTTCGTAAAAATCTGCGACAGAGTGAAATGTATCTAACGGATCAATGGATCAGTAACAACGCCGAACCACCACATTCGCACGCCGCATGCTAAAGTTGCAAAAGGAATCCAGTCTTTCAAGGCAAAAGCCGCAGGAAATCAGCCGCACAGATATCGATATTGGATAATTTCTTCCCTTAGCATGTGCATGCGAATTTTCTACAGATTTGGCATTGATGACAGAGACTTGAGTTGATTTGTACACTAGCTTTCAATCTCTGAGTGTCACGGTGGAGCAGCTCGGATCGAGGCGCCTTCGGACCACTCTACGCGCTGGCGAACGTGTCTCGAGGCATTTCCGAAGCCATTGGCCCAAAGGTACGGTATTTTCCACGCCTCAATCGTGGGAAAATAGATACCGTGTCTGCTGAGGACGAACGCGGCGAGATACCCAAGCGAGGAGCCTCGCGAGCACGTCGACCGTGACACTCAGACTGAAGGCCTCGGTATGCTTCCCCACAGACTAATTACATCTATCGTAACTTTACGTAGTATTTTGATAGTGAATGAATCGACTGTAGTTTGACCGATACACGATCTTCGATCATACACCAGAACTTGGCGTGGTGTTCCTCGTAAAATGCATTGCTGAGTGTGATCCTGGACAAGCAGACTGTATCGTCATGAAAGAGTTGTTTCATCCTGCCGCACTGACTGCAGCAGACTGCAGCTGACTGCACTCACCGCAACAGCCGCACAATCGCTGCATCCTTTCGTAAAAGAGAAAATGGTTGCGAATACATCAAAATACCGTGATTTACGCCTAGAAAGTTTATAGGTTCTAATTTACTTTCCTCAATCAAATTTTGGCTATTGTATTTTCCACGTACTCTCTTCTTTAAACCTGGGCATGTTGTATCGGATATGTGTGATGTTCTTCTGCCAACCAGATTTGTGGCAGATCTTTACTGACCTTACGTTTCGACTAATATCGTCTTCTTCGGAGGTCTGAAAAGGAATTGCGGTGATATTATCTATCAGTCTATACGACCAAACGCCTCATATGACTTCCGTCCTCTGAACCTGTCTGGGCGCAACGTGCCGAGAAACAATTCAAAATGGATTCACCAACCTCTAATCTACCTTGAGACAGTAGTCCGCACGGATGTGACGGACATCACTGAGGTTGCTCAGTGAGTCGAGGACTATATATACTGTGCGGTTTAAGGTCACATAATGACATAAGAGGCAGAGATCAGTCGTTATCGTCACGCGCTCTTTGTTGTTCATGCCGGCGTAGATCAACGCGGCCGCTAGCATTTTGCGTGATATTGTATATTTCACGCTAAAATCGTCACCATCGTGTGCCTCAATCTTATGTTTGCCCAACGGTGATGACATATTTCCTCGTTTTTTGTTAGCCAGGTGTTCTTTCATTCTAACACTCAGAAATCTTCCAGTCTCTCCTATATACGCTGAGCCACACTTCAAGCATTCCCGCTGATAAACAATACTCTCCTTCGCGTAGTCACCTAATTTCCTGTAAGGGCAGACGATGCAGTTTTCTGACAAACATTCTAGTCGTACATTCTGTTTCTGATCAACCGCTTTCTGATGTTACTGCTAGGAATGTTGACCAGTATCACCTCATTTTCCAACTGTGCTCGCACTATGCACCTGCTAACCGCTTTGTTGGAACTATCGGAGACAAATGGCATACAGAGAGAGATCTTGTTGTCACTGTTATTGCTTCGCGTAAGGCTGCAGTTTTCGAATCCTGTAGATGTTCGCAGTCGAGATCGCGCAATTGTGTAGCCATTACTGCGAGCAATTTTGGATGCCAACTGTCGCGACTCATACTTTTCGTCTTCACCCGTGCACATTTCTACAGCGGTTCTGTACATATTGTGAATAACGGAACGTTTTAGAGCCGCAGGATGTGCTGATGTAGCGTGGACGAGTATGTTCTTAGAGCTTTCCTTTCGGTACCATTTAATTCGAACAGTACCGTCAGACTTAGAAAGGGAAGCCATCCACTGTGCGGAGTCTCGCGTGTAAGCCTAATGTACTGCGACTGCTGATTTAGAATTCTAAAGCACTCATCCATTTCGGATTGTGTTGGCGTCGCAATGCAGCAGTCATCGATGTATTGGCAGTACATCAATGGCAAGCGCGCTAATACTGGCTCCTCAATCTTACTCATGTAACAAATCGCAAGAACTGGAGCGAGCCTCTGGCCCATCGCAAGTCCTCTGGTCTGAGAGTAGTAATTCCCCGACCACTCACATATGTTACATTTAAGCATTCTCTTATGAGGAGCAGTATGCACGCTTTGCTCAAGCCAAAAGTTACCATGGTGGAATGATGTTCATCCAGCATCTCCGACAGAGCTTTTAAAGCGTCATTGTTTTGAACATTGGTGTACAGTGACGTTACGTCAAAGGACTCGACAATACTACCAGGTTCAAAAAACTCATGCTCCGCAGCTGCTGTACAAATTGCTGAGTGTTGGACAAATGCGCAGGTACCTTGGCTAGGAGCAGGCTTACAGTCTTATTCAAAAACCGAGATATTCGATCAGTCGGTCCACTTACGCAGCTTATTATAGGGCGGATATGATTGTGGTGACATCGACTGTGATTCGCTCGCCGCTAACTTGTGTGTCTTGATCAAATGGTAGAAAACTGGACACCTTGGGTTATCCACTTTCAATCTGTTGATAAACTTTCTATCAAGACCGGCAGACTTTGCCACTTTCATCCAAGTACTATTCAGTTCTCTACATTGCGCTTTATACTCTCGTTCAGTAGGGTCGATAAATCGTAGTATCGGAGAGATGCAGCTTTGCAAATTCTCGATCCAACGATTGTGGCATAATTACAAATTCACGGCCTTTGTCACTTATGGAAATTCGGATCGCCTTTTCTTCTACTAACTCACGTATTTCTTTAACCGTGACATTGCTCTCGCGTCAAATTGGTTTGCTGTATTCGCTTGAATCGATTCAAAACGTGCAGAATTTCGGTGGTAAGAATATGGAATTTCGCGTCGACAATTGGCACTGGCTCGGACTCAATGAACAAATATCAAATATTGATTTTTGAAAATTTCTCGAACGAATGAATTCCGAACAGTTGAATTTCAAAAATTTTCGAATGAACGAATATTATTCGATTTGCGATTTGCATATTACTCAAATACATTAATTCGAAGTTGGGCACATTCCAAAATTCGAACTTTCAAATATGCGAAATATTCCGCTATTCGAACAAACGAATAATATCATCGAATATTCGAATGCAATATTCGAAAAGAAGTATTCCAATAACTTGCCCCAAGACTTCTCAATTATTCGGATGTCCGAACAACTGTTTTTCAATTCCTCGAATATTCGAATATTTGGATAAGCCATTATTCCGAGTCGTCGTATGAACGAATTATTCGAATAAAGGCCTTTCATTCATTCGACTATTCGAAAAATCGAAACTTTTTCAAATATTCGACTATTCGAATATTCAAATAGCCGAATATTTCGAACCAAGTAATCGAATACGAAAATTCGGTTCCATTTTCCGTATAGAGGTCTTTTCTTTCAGTTCTCTCAAAGTAGATTCTATATAGCCATGTAAAAGGTTCGATCTTTTTGCCAGTTATCTTAAGGAACTGTGCAAAAAGATGTCGAATTTTCCTATATGGGTTTATAGAATCCTGAGAGAACGGGAAACCAAAACAAAGGACCTCTATGCGAAAAAAAGTCAAAAAACACCGATTTGTTTATTTGGAGATTGAGTTCCATAGAAAAAAAAACTGTTCCTGATGTATCTATGTTACCACAACCAATCGCATAATGTAGGCGCGAAAAGAAATTCAAAAGAACGCTACGAATCTTTACGCCCCTTAGATATGTGTAGGAATACTTCGACACTACCTACTATTACGGAGAGTGCAAAACATGACAATTTCCTTATAAGCAATGAACTGATTTTGACAACTTATTCGTCAGAGGGTGTAATCAGACTTATGAATCATTTCTTTGGTTTACGACGCCAATATGTTTATAAAGTAGCAATGGATTTGCTATCAAATGACTATGTTTTCGTAGATGATCCACCTTCGCATGTAAGTGTAGCCGCGCTAGTACAAAGCCGTCTTCTTGCATACAAACGCTCTCAGAGTTGCGGCGCAATGATAGTCGTCCCATTGTTGATACAGGATACTTTCCCGCAAGTCGACATGAGGATCGCTGTACAGCTGAAATGAAACTAATACAGAGCCCTTCAAAAATGAAAAAACTTTTGAATTATAAAAAAAAGAGGGGATGTAGGTGCCGGCACGAAAGAATGCTGCAAAAGTTCAGTTCTGAGAGGTTTCTTACAAGTTTCTTTGGCCGCGCAGCATGAGTTAGAGCGCGCCTTCCTCCATTCAATGCTTTCCAGCTTCTGGTAAAAGGAGTGTGGGAGGAGGAGGGTTTTGAGAAACAAATCTCTGAGTTGTGAACTTTGAATACAAAACAAAGTAGACAGTAAACAGTAAACAAAATACATATTGGGTCGGTGCAAAAGTTCTGTCAGGTCTTTGAACTCACTCGCAAATCCCTTAGGCTAAAGATAGACAAACATTTCAGCATACTCGATGCAATTCTTCCTCCTCCAGCAGCAGTGGCGGTCCCAGGACTTCTGTCCGGGGAGGAGAGGGGACGGGGAGAGGGGGCAAAAAATTTTCGGATGAAGGTGTCAGCCATGCACTTTGCAAAATTTTTGGGGGCGCTTCTCGAAATTTTTGCGGGCCCATAACCCCTAAAATGTAGAAAAAGGGGGCGTAGCGGCAGCCACACCCCGAAAATATTTTAATAAAGCTAGTTCAAGTGTTTATAGCTTATTTCAATAATTTACAGTAACAAACAAGTCACTGGCACATTTTCATAACCATATAAGTAAATTTCAAAAAATCCGGTACCCATTCTGAGGGGCGGGGGGGGGGGTGAGGGGCTCAAGGCGAGGGGGGGGGGAGAGTTCCCCCGCCCTCCTTTCGGTCCGCCACTGTCGCTATGTTTCCTATGCAACGCTTTCAATGCCCGCTCAGATAATCACCGAGATTGTGATCTACCATTTCTAAATGTATGAAATTGCTGATTTTGATTTTTCGAGAATGTGTTGGTCAAACATCCGTATCCCATTATATGATAATATCAGAATAACTCCAGCTAAATTCATGTATGTTCTTGTATAACTAATGGTAAAAAAATCTGAAAACATTCAACTGAGATAATCCTGCCTTCCCTTGTAGACAGAAGAGCGTGATGCGAGTCTCGCTGATACTTTCGGAAGCGATTGTCTGGGAACAGCCTCTTTTGCTTGTTTATCTGAGTCCCACTGGTGCCTTTTATTCAACTAGACATCGGTCTGTAAGCGGCGCATAGGGCATTTTAATTAAGCAGGGAAACAGCCTTTTGTACTTTGGGACAGTCCTTATATTTGACGGTCCTTAGAAGACAGTTAGGGCAATTCAAGAATATGTTGTGAGAATGCTTGATTGCGTTTTTTGTGGGAGTGATAAGGTAGTTTTTTTCTTATAAATACAGTTCTCAAGCGGCACGTAGGCCATGACTTCGTTGCCGAAAATTTCGTTGTTGAAAAAAGATTGACTGATTATATTTGCCAAGACCTCGCTAAATATTGCGACGAAATAGCGCGAAAGAATTCAGTAATCATGGTTTTTGGGGTTGACGTCTCTTTTTGTAGTACAATTTTATATTCATAATTTGACAGAATCTAACTTAGAGACTTTTGACAAAGTTCTGAGACAACTGGTTTGTTGCTGTCAAAGTTGATTTTGAGAGAAAAGCTTCATTGTTTTTTTGCAGCAAAATCATTGTTATGATGTTCTTGTACTTCCGGGATTATGCCTATTCTGCTACTTTCCTGACGGTCTCTTATAATTTTGTTTGGAAAAACTGAATGAAGCAAATATTTTAAGAGGACAGTAGGGTGAAGTATCATTTGAAAGAGTCTCAGTGAAGAGTGGAGATTTGCAGAGAAAACCTATGATTGAAAAAAAATTTTCCCATAATCTTGCATGATTATGTCACGGCTTTCGAGAGATGCTGAAGGATCTGTGAAGTTTATCGCTTTTCGACTAGTTTTTCTTTTTCGAAATGTTTTCCATAAGATGTTTCTAAAAAAAGAGTAGGAAAGTTATGTAGAGATAGTTGTATAACAAACAAAACTAATATTGTATTTACTACGGCACGTAAGGTCGTGAGTAAAATGACATCAGTTGAACAAAAATTAGCCTGCAACTTACGGCCCCAAAGTGTACGTCAAAATTTGGTTCGGATCAAAAAGGTACTCTTCTACTTGGAGTATACGATGATAGTTGTACACAGACAGACGTAGAGATTTGAGTTTTTTATATAAGGTTAAGCAGCAGAAATGGGTTCTTTAGTCTTTAGTGTGTTTTTATAGTAAGTTTGCAACAATTCCATGTTTGCGGTTCTTAATCAGAATAATGAACTAGAGAACGCAGACAACGCCGGAAGAAAACGTACACAGGACGGGTTTAAAAATTCAGAGGACATACAAATATTAGATTGGCTTCGACATGCACATTTTGAGTTTGGAGTTACACTATTACGATACCAAGAAGAAATTGTTTAATTTAATAGGTGCGCCGATCAATGCGTTTGAATTGAACAGTATTGATGCGTTTCATATAACGCAGTTTGGAGTTATACAATATTACGATACCAAAAAGAAATTGTCGGCAGAGTAGTATTCTGAATTGGTGTACTTAGAGGGCAGATTTGGGAGCACCTCATCTTAACATATTCCTAAAGCGAAGTCCTCATACAGACATAGAACGGTTGCGACCGCAAAGTGCTTGGAGCGAATAGACAGCTTCAGCGGTCCAGATAAAGACGCCACTTCAGTCTCGTCCTTACTGAAGCAGGGGAGGGAACTTATCTATCCAAAACACTTGCCGTGGCGTAGTAGAGGTCATGAGTTGTCAGCAATACGTGAACTAGCTCTCATTAGCACCGTGTGCAGAGCCAGTCTGCGCATTCAATACCCTCGTCCTCATCCGGAGAACACAGAAATTGAATTCTAATGAATTTTCAAATTCAAAATTTAGTAGCGAAATATGTCCGATTGAAGTAAAAACTTCTAACTGAGGGATTTCAAGAACGCTGTTTCCGAAAATACTGATGTTTTCACTCAATACTTACACATTTATTCCCTTTTCGAAAAATAAATCTTTACGTCCTCATTGTAAATTTGAAAAGCTGATATTCAGTTATCGCGCCGTTTTTTTAACACATTCACGACAATACGACCCACCAGTGGGTCGTAGGATTCTTGAAGCTCTATCTTTGTCAGTTTATGATGGAATTCTACGAGGTTCTGGCACATGATTCGGGACACCTAGGCGAAGTTTCAGTAAGAGCGGTCCGGAATCGGGATAATGTAATGTAATGTTGCGTTAGGTACAAAGTAGATAGAGATAAAGCAAAAATTTTAGCTCAAAAATGAATGATGCCGTTTTTGAGAATTCATGTGTACATGCACGAGAGGAGAAATTTGTTACTAGCAAAAGACTTGTTAGCTCATCAAAAAATCTTCGATTTCTGATTTTATTGATTTTTTGCAATGGTCATCCCGGGAAGCTCAAATTTTACATATGTAGGTTTTTCAGTATGCTGATTACGAAAATGGTAGTCTCAAATCCTAGTACCGCCTTCTTATACCAGTTCCTTGAATTTTGCGAAAATTTTACCGTGTTGCTACCGTGACCATACTGGAACGGGTGTGAACAAAATGGGCACTATAAACGCAATCAGCACGTGAAATAACCTTAAAACACACTTCTTCATGAAAATCCATGTTGTTTGGTTCGTACTAAAACTACCTAACCTTACCATCTAACGCCAAAAATTGTAATAAATCATATTTTGATAATCAACGTCTTCGATAAGCCGTTTGGTGGCATTTGTGGAGGCATCTTTTGAATCTTTTCCAAAAACTACCAGACAATACGACCCACGGGTGGCTCGTAGGTTTTATAAAGCGGAAAAGGCTCTGGTCCGAAACGGCAGTAATCGAAAAATCGGCCTTGTCGTAGATGTGTCAAATTTGCAGTGAACTTGTAAGAAGGTTTATATTTCAAAAAAGGGAATAATACTGGAAGTTTTAAGCAAAACCATTAGCAGGTTCGGAAACAGCATGCTTTGAAACCCCTAAATACAAGTTTTTACTTCACTCGGACATATATCGCTGCTGAACTTTGAATTTGAAATTTCATTGAAATTTTCTCATGTGTTTCCAGATGAGAATGAGGGTGCTGAATGCACAGACCGGCTCTGCATACGGTGCTGACTAGGTGCTAATTAACGTTGCTGACAACTCATGACCTCTATAAGTACGCTGCGGCAAGTGCTTTGTTTAAATAAGTTCCGTTCCTTGAAGCAGGAAATCGTGCTAAAACACGGTTGCGAGACCGTCATTGGCTGCAGGAGGTGTCCCGCCAAGATTTCCTGCTTCGGTAAGGCTGAAAGTTGATTTTGGCGTATTCGTTTTGACTTCTGAAGCTGTTTACTCGCTCGAAAAGCAATATTTAGCAACTATACTATACGCGACTGGGCTATAGTCTGCATAAAGACTCCGCTCCAGTAACATGTCAAGGTTGAGGTGCTCCCAAATCTGCCTAGACACTACCTTCAAATGAGAAGATTACAGCCCTTTGGGTCAGTAATTCATCATGTCTTCTAACCGCAAAACTCTCTTGTATAGGTGAGTTTGACTTTTGCTTCTGACCGTTTCAATAAGCATAACTTGCCATAGCCAGCCTTTATTTGTATTTATTTAAGGAAGTCATACCATCGCGCAGGGGTACCCTGAATCGAGTGCACCGGTAGCCCAGCGTAGATAATCAACTTTTGTGCCATCAGTCCAGGTCCAGTTGCCGCTTTTACCTTCCTTCCATAGACCGATCCAAGTCAGGTCACGATATTCACTGTATGGCTTGCCCATTTTTGCCAGCTCTAAATCACAAATCGAATCACTTTGATAAGAGTATCAGTACTTTAGGTGATTCATCAATCAAATCAACATTTCTTTTTTTTGTGTTTTGTCTAGCTCTCTCCGGTGGGTGGAGGACTATGTCGCCGGATTTGGAAGAGTCCTGCGCGGATTCCCTGCAGGAGCACATGTCCGTGCATGTGCAAGTGTGCGTATTTGTCGCAAATGACCGCGGGGACCGCCCTTTTTCGGCGACATATAGTCCCCTACCCCTCTCCGGTTGTTTTGAGATGTGTCGGGTTGTATGAAGCACGCCTTCGAGCGTATCAAATAAAATAAAATAAAAACCGCAAGAACTGTCATTACTACGGGGCACTCGGGGCGGTGAAATGCTTGTCTCATATAAATTACACAAGTCGTCCCACATCGTTTTATTTGCGCGTCGCGGCCGCCGTATAAAGGCCAGTCCGTGCAGTCGAAGAAGCGAAGGCTGTTGTCGGAAGAAAGTGCAAAAGCAATATTGATTGAGCGGGACGAACGCGGCGCGCTATCTCAGCGCTATCTTCCTTAGTGTAAGCCCTGCGCCTCATGCGCCCCGCGGCTTATAAACCGCGTTTGCTCTCCTAGCTTTCGCGCCTTCGTCCGGCAGTAGTCTTTATATGTGTGTGAATACACAAAACAACTTTACCGGCTACAAACATATTTTCATCAGAGCTGTGTATCGAAGTTAAGTGTCCTCCAAGAGTGTTACAGATGTACTCGGCATCGTAAGCATTTGCATTATAGAAAGTCTGTGAAGAAGTTAGGTTTTGAAAGTTTTCGAGCACTTTTCAATTTTTGTGAAACACTTGCTGTTTTATGAAAACATTATTTCGTAAGTTTTTCATGGAAAACCTAAGCTATTCAACAGCGACATTGATCCTACTCCAAACTTTGGCCGTTCTGCACATAATCAAATGTTGCCAACAGAGAAAAACTGACAATCAAACTTCGTACTAATCATTTGGAGAATTCCCTCTTCCAGTACCGAAAGTGCAAACGAGTGCATCGCAAAACGCAATAAATCGAGAAACCGTCAAATTTAGCTTTGAGCCTAAATGCTTTGCGTTCGAGGCGAGAGTCGGTTCTGTTGAGACCGACAAAATTCCGACTAGATTCAAAAGATGCGGAAGACTTACCAAAACAAAGGCATAACTTGTAAACTCATTAACTGTGATCTCTTCTGCCAAAAAGATGATGATATAGAGTAGTTTTTGGAAACTGTGATTGTGCGGAAAATTACATTTCTACAATGGTAAAAATATCGCTGTCCAGTGATACATTTATAATAGGCTGGAGAAAAATTTTTGCTCAACTTTCTGTTTTAGATCTTGAAAATTTCAAAGGCTTTAGGAAGATCTCATTCACAGCATGAGGGCAGATCAAAAGGTCTTCGGTACCGTCGCCTTTGGAACTAAAAATCTGTTTCGTTCCCATTTTTGTAAATGAGTTAGCATTCTTATAGATGATGAGCGAGAGACCGGAGATGTGATAGTCAAGCATGGCATAGTCTGTGAATTATGGAGGGATGAGACAGACATCCCTACATACGTTTATTCAAATGGTTCAAATGTCATTGTGGCCATCTTGCAATCACCGACATATTAACAAATAAAATGTCTTCGAAAAAATTTTTGTTTTTAAGCTTTCTGCATTCGTTTCTAAAGGATGCACATAAGAAAGAAGCCAGGAAAATCCTTAAATTTGATTTTTTCATCACCTTTCGTTTTCACTTGTGGCACCGAAGTGTCTCATATAGGAAGCAGGGGTAAAATATTGGGTCATTCCAGAAATTCGTAGCATTTTCTTTACATCCTCACTTCTTTGAGGAGCGGTTGATATGTGGCAAGAAGCGCATGTCATTGGAGAGGGCTAATTATGCTTCTCAATATGTACCTATTGATTTGGATGGAAAGCTGATCTACTCGGATCTCTTGGCTTTCAAGGACGTAACTTTTAAAAGGCGAAAAAAAGCAATTTCGACACTGCGCATTTTTTCAAAAAGAAGCTTTTTTGCATAGCTTTTTGCCGATTATGGAACATGGCGTTCGCCAATGAATATGAGAGGGAGAAGATTTAGATCGCTTTAAAAGACTAAGGGTTAAGCAGTGTGTTCCTGAATAAGGACTTTTTGGGGGGAAGGGCGGGACGTCCTGCCCTGAAAATTGACGGACAAGAAGGAGACGGTCGACCATACCGTATACAAGCCAACTGCAACGTCTCTTAACAAGGTCATAATATCGCAGAAAAAGCCAAATAGACATATGCAGTGTTTTTCTGCATGACCAGCAAACGTTCAAAACTGTCCTGCAAGCCTTGACTAGGGGGTACTTTAGTACGTAACGTACTTCCCAAATCTTGCTCTACCAGATTATAATTTGTTCTGCTCTCTCGCAAATCTTATGAATGGTGCATGTTTCAAATTCAGTGACTAATTTGAGGGCTGGTTAGATGACTTTCTTGGAATCCAGCGCGTTGCCGTTTGGAAAATTAAGATTGAAGGCAGACATGTGACAAAAGGTCCGCCAGGTCTTGGTCATTAGTGCTTTGCAGCATCAGTCTGCTCTGTCGCATTCGAATTTTCCAGAAAACAAATAGAAAAAAGTGCGATTGAAATTATCCAATAACCTAATATGATAAGCAAGAAAAAATAATCAGGCAGCTCTATGTTAGCCTCTATGATACATTAATGCTAAAAAGGAAACCTGTTTAATCTTTTCGTCACAGAGAGAAACATGAGAAAATGTGCAGATGAGGAATGTATTACTGCATATTACATCACATAGGTGTGATAGTGTGAGAATTTGCTCCCTTCCCCCCTTCATCCCTGAACTGGGACCAAGGTGACCCCCTTCACCAAAAGCCGAGAAAAATATCAACAGTGAGGTAAGGCTAAGCAAAGGAGATATCTGTACGGGAATTGTTTGTATAACGGAAAGGAGAAGAAGATTTATCAGGATTCACGAGATTCCAGAAGGAAAAAAATAGTAGCTTCTGTAGATGCACAGCAACGTCAGCGAGGAAAGTTCCGTGGAACAACATTCCCCTCTGGTTTCAAGGAATAAATAGTTTGAGAATCCGTTTATAGAAGTACCTAGTGAATGGTGTGCCTAGTGATTTCTGGACACTTATGAGTTTTCAACATAAAAGTTCATAAATTTTGTAGATGAATAGCTGGTACACGGAAATAGTCATCATCGGAGCCGCCTCGTCCTCCGCTTTAGAAAATATATACTATGCCTGGGATCCGTTAAAAGTGCCGGGTGAAGGGTGGGTGAGACTTTTGTAATGGGAGTGCTCAAGCAGACGTCTTTTCACATTGGTAAAAAAGCCTCCACTTGAGCATTCCCATTATAAAAGTCTCACCCGGCCTTCACCCGGCACTTTTTTTGACGGTCCCCATGCAGAGTACATATTTTCTGAAAGCGGAGGACGAGACAGTTCCAATGGTTTAAGATAAAATCCCGGCGTACAAGATGTTCATCTACAAAAGTTATGGATTTTTGTTAAAAATTCGAAAATCTTTAAAAATCACTAGGCACATCCTTCACCCAGGCAGTTTTTTGAATGGATCTCAGACATGCTATATATTAGGTTGGCACGAAAGTCCTTGCGTAATTCAAACGAAATTCAATAACTTTTCAAAGACTAAACCAAAATTCACAATCTTGTATGCTAAAAATATTAGAAGTCTCACGCTCCATGATGGAAGTTCAAGCACAACATTCCATGAGCTAGCCATCGAGAAAGAAGCTCTCAAATATGGGGCTTCAATTTTTGCGATTTTGAGTTTGGTGGCAGAAAATCGCAGAGTGCCGCTAGCTAGCCGAAAAAAATTTGTAGAATCTACTTACACAGCAAAAGTCCATACGTTATTTCAGCAGGCTTTGATCTCGCATGGAAACGCGAAAACAAAAAATTTGTGAAATTTCTCATTTCGCAGGACAAATCCCCTTATCGCTCTAATTTTTCCACAGAAACGCAGTTTGCAACCAGAAATTAGACATAGTGCCTATTTAGAGCCTTGCGACGTTTTCTCGATCGTAAAAAAGTGTTTTCGACGGAAAACTGCAGACATGAGGGGATTTTTTCCGCAAAATGACATATTTCACGAAATTTTGTTTTTGCTTTGTCAGGATAAAGGCTAGCTACTCCTTTACCTGATGGTGTAGCGGGTTTACATAAGTCTTACTTTAATATTTATTATACAAGATATATACAGAAGGGGAAAGGGAAAGGGGAAGAGAGCACCGGCTCCTGCCGGCGGGCGGAGGTTACTGCCAGTATTAAGAAAAACAGCTTGGTGAGGAAGAACACGTAGTTAACAAAGTATTAGGCGGTACTGGATCACATTAGTAATTTACGAAATTATATATCCTACATAAATTAGGTAGACGATTTGTGAAATTTTGGGATGTGTAATGATAAGGCATTAACTAGAAGCAAGTGACACATAGTTAAACAGTATATAACGATATAACAGTATATTACGATTCTATTTACTTAACAAAGAGGAAGATATGCTTAATTAAGCACAACAAACTGTGTTTAATTCAACATAGTGGCAAATTTTGAGTGTTATAAAAACGGAGATTTTTTTTTCGCTGCCTAGTATGAAATTTTTTTTTCATTCTTTGAATTGCCGGTTCAAAGAGTTTTAATGTATACGGATAAACGCAGCGGTGCGGCAAATAAATGTAAACAAACTCACGTGGGTAACATTTTGCGAGGGCAAAAAAAATAGCAGTAATCAGCTTTTTGAGCTGAGTTGCGTTTAACAGCTTTGCCTTGTGGTTTTACAACCAATTTTAAGACTACAATGAAGAACATTACAAACATGTTGCCGTTCATCTTCTGATGTTTTCCCTTTTATTTATTTTTTATTTTTGAACTTAAGTTTGGAAAACATTAGCCGATGACCGACATTTACAAGATGGGAAACCGAATTGTACAGCTTGAGTTAAACACGACAATAGTGTTAGCATAGAAATACACTACCAGAACGCTTCCGCTGCAAAAATTACGATTGGTAACTTATGGTTATAAGTATGAGAACTTCAGCGGAAGTGATCTTAACATCATGTGTGTTAATTCACTACTAACATGCAATTGTGAAAGCTAACTATGTTTCTTCAACGTCCAAATTCAATACAGAAAATTCTATGGAATGACTGTTCCTGAATTTTGCTGAAATTTATAAAGGGTATATCACCATTATTTTCTCGGAGAAAAGATGAGGACTGATTGAAATAGAAACAATTTAAACAGTTACTTGAGACTTCAATCCGAAAATGTCTGGATTGAAACAAAGATATGCTTTATTTTGCGTGTTGTCAGCTTCGGCTGAACACCATTCGAAATAAAAATGTCAATGCTTCCGATTAGAATTTCAATCTGGGTATCTCAATATGTTCAGAAGCACTGAGAATTTTTTTTTTTTGACAGCAAATATTCTTTCCTGTGAGAAGGAGCTGTTATCTGAAAACAATCTCCAATCAGTTACAAAAAATATTCTCTGAAAATATTTTTATTTGCATTTCGAATGCGTTCAAAAACGTAATGCAGACTTAGTTTGTGCAATCGCATAACACTGGAGAAACTGCTATTTTCCATTGTTCTTACCAATATCATGTCTTTTATTTTGAATCAAAGTCATCAGCGCGGTTTTCAGCAATTTATATCGATACGTGTTTCACATCCATTTTGTAAGCTTCTCTGTTTGATGTATATTCCATTAACAGGACATTCTCAGAAGAGCTGAGGTAATGAGTTGATGTGAATCACATAGAGAAAGCTTATTATTCTTTTGGATTATCGAACTGAAAAGTCAGTCCGAAACAAGAGCGTATTTTGTGGAAGAAAATTTTTTTCTTCAGATTTGTGCACAATCACCAGAAAAAAACGTCATGGAAACAATACCGGATCTCCCAAAAAGTGCTCATCCAAAAACATGATCTAAAAACGCTTTCTACCGAACTGACATGTAGAAATTGAAGCTTGGCCGAGCTATCTGTTTCTGTCAATTTAAGGGTAGTGTAAGCTCTAAAAGTGATTTCAGACTTCATTATGCTAGCTTTGCTCGCACACCTCAAAAATAAGATTTGTAAAAGGGTGTTGATTCATCAATTGTATGTATTGATGATTTGTTCGAGATGTAAAAAGGGGTGAACTCGACGTATTCAAAGTGAAAAACTCAAAGACTGGTTTTTGTGAAAGTGACAACTCGCTTGATTTTTTTTTCTGTAACTATCAGCCTTGGATTTTACAGATACTTTACTGTTGGGCATCTGAAAATGCGATTTCTCGATAAGTTTGATCTCGAAATCTACAAAAAACAGTAGGCTCATTAAAAAAATCGATCGCGTTATGGAATCTTTAAAACTTCATTCTTCAATCTGAACTTGTGGGATATAAAATAGGGAAAGAAATCGTATTTTGGTTAAGAAGATTTCAACTATGGCTTTTTTTTTGAAAGGCCGACTAGCAAACGTTTCACTAGCTCCATCCTTTGAAAAAGATTTTGTCACAATGTTGGAAGAAAAAGTGCAAAAAAAAATTAGATAGGTTATTTTCTCCAGCACAATTTTTTTTTGTTTTGATGTGAGGATGTGCATTTAGAGTTTTGGATAGCAAAAGAATGAATTGAAACAAACCCCAAGAGTAGTGTAGGATTTAAAAAAATTGTGGCTCTTACAGAGAAATAATCTCAAAATTTCACTGTCAGGAATGCATATTTGTAGAAAATTGAAATGAAAGGAGTTTTTTTTTCTGTGTAAATCAATATGGTGTTTTCATAGATGGATTAGACAGAAAATTGAGTAAATGCCTGATTTTTTTTTATTTCAAAGATAATTGTAGAGTTATAGTGGAGACAAAATGATTTGAAATGTATTGATTATCGGTCTTCTAACAATATCTATAAAAAAGCTTTTTTTAAGGGTTTGTTCTAAATATGCTGACAGCTTCTCTCTTCAAAGAAACTCCAGATTCGTTCACACATCAGAATGAATATCTAGCTCGAGTTTGACAAGGAATCTCATGTGAAAATACGATTATTTAATTTGAAGCGGTGTTTTTCTAATAGCAAAAAGTTTCTTTCTTTTTTTTTCTTGGCGTGGTAATATGGACACCTTGTCGTTCGATGGGATAGGATCTAGCTTCAACGAAAGACTTTTTTTTTTGAATACTTTCGTTCAACAATGAGAATGAACTTTTAGCAACAGTTTCTTTGGGAATTAGGAATGTATTGTTCGAAGTTTTATTTTCAAAGAAGTCAAGAATTCCAGTTTTGCAATAACACCTCATTACTTTAGTGTTCCAAAGTTTTTAAGAATGTTCTCTAAAAACATTTCTGCATCATTTTTCGCCCAAGTGTGAACATACCAAGTGTTTGAGTTATGATCTGGAAGCAATACAAAGGTTCTTGTCCTGTTAGGTTGCACATAGGCGAAAAATCGCATTCTACATTTTTTCAGCAAAAACCGCTTGAACTTTGTGATTCAGATTTAAAAAGGTAAGCACATGTGTCCACAAATTGTGTGAATTACTACGTAGAAAAAGATCCAATGAAAGAAAAGAAATTTTTTTTTGACTGAGACTGAGAAGTCAGTTCGAATTGGCATCAGATTAACCTTCATTGAAAAAAAATTTTTTTTTGGAGTGCGTATTGATGAGTGTTCGGTATTGAAAGAAGGTTTGAAACATGTTCCCAAATGTAAGTAGTAGAAGCAAAAAAAAGGAGGGCTATAATGTATTAAACACGTTGTAGATTACATCTGAATTGAAGTTTGAAGATTTTTCTTGGTTTTTCACGTGCTTAGAGAAAGATGAGTTCCAAAAAAAATTGTTTTTTTTTAATTCCAAGGTTTGTTTTTGAGCTGAAAAACCATATTAGAACTTCTTCTTTAGATTGTAGGAAAAATTGTGACAGCTAATGGATGTGATAACAAGGTATCTTCGACTTCGGTGTTTTAGTTAGAAGTTATTTTACAGATTTCCAACACGATTGAACCATTATCCTTCAGTATCAAAATCAAAGCCTCAGAAAAAGTACCAGTGCATTTTTTTTTTACAATAAGATTTTGATAATATCATACTCACGAGTATAGTCAACTGGTACATTGATGGAATGTTAGAAGGAAACTGACAGCGGAATTTCAATAACTTAGATCACGTCGATCTTTTTTTATTTTTTTTTTAGAATCTTACTAAAAAACTTGAGCTAATTCAAAAATTCCTTTTTTCAAGCGTCAAAAAAAATCAATGATATGACAGAGTATCCAACGCGATTAGGATTGCAATTATAAAGCAAGCTCCGTTGCTTTTTGCATTCGCATATGTTAAAACGCAGTTATTTACGTACAATCTAGCGCGCTTTGTGACTTTAGATTCCAAGGACATTTAATTATTGGTTTTTTTTCCTCAAACAGCAGCAAATGGTTATCGTTCAGCTTTTGAGGCATGCCGACTCTTCCTCATAGTTGAGGCGATCAAAACCGACATGATTGCCTTGAACGAAAAAATGTTTGCTTTTGTTCAGCAGGGCGACGCACGAGATCTGATCTACGCATGAAAGATTTTTCTTTTCTTGCGTGCATGATCAGTTATCAACACGGAACTATTGTAATGGCAACATACTGTGAATTTAACGTCTAATTGCGCAGTTCCTCTCGTGTCTTGTTAGATGGCGGCTGCAATGCGCGATCAAATATTCGCTACTAGTCTCCGGATTGACTTATAGGAGGCACGCGCCGAAACCGATGGTTGATGCATCGGTGTGGATAATTGAAGGGTCTTCCTAAGGTAGGAAGCACTAAAACAAACGCATCCACTAGAGCTTGTTTTAGTGTCTCAAATGCTGATTCTCCTCCTTCCAAATAAACTCAACATGTTCAGAAATAATGTGGTTAAAGGATCGGCAATTAAGACAAAACGTGTGTATCTTCGAAAGTACGATGTTACTTAAGAATGATTTTAGTGCTACTGTGCGCGGGGCGCGGAATTATATTAGCTTTACTTTCGACCTTTCTTTTTGTGGTTACGGCGTGTACCTTTTAGCTGAGTACACCCAGATTCTGCACTCCAGGTTGAAAAAAAATGTGCATTTGAGAGGTTAAACTTCATTCCAAAGTTTTGTGAATGCAAGCGAAGACCGGTAAAGGTCATTGATCTTTATTAAATCCTTTCTTTACAAAACTATGAGAGAAGCTAACTTGTGTGCTAGGTCCGATAAACGTTCCGTAACATTTATTCAATCTGGAGCGGACCTTTACAGGGACCTAATCGCTATCCTGGATGACAAAAGCCGAACGGTATTTTATCAAAAGTCGACAAATAAGTTTTTTCTGTTCAAAAAGTAGTTTCGTTGAACTGAACGAGATCTTAAACTTTTTCAAACTTATACGTATGATTTGGGGTATAATACGCCTTGGGTAACTAGTGTATTAAACCAGATTACGTAAAAGCAGACGCAGCGGCAGATAACGATTGTTGTTGCTAAACGCCTATCATAATCATGAAAGGTCAGTATGCGCAATTAATGCTGTATTTGCTAGACCGTAGCGCGCAAATATTATTAGTCTGCGGCGAGGTCAAATGCTTACATCACATGCGAGCTGCTGCGCTACTTTATCACCAGAAAAGGTCAACACGCTCGGGCAGTAGCACTCGTTCTGTTATAATGCCTAGAAGGTCAAAGCATTTGCGCTATATCACTAGCGACTCTAATTATCGACTTTTCCCGTCAGAGGATTATCTGTAAAGGGCCAGTAGTTAACTGGATCGAAATTAACTCAGATCTGTAATTTTTATGCTAGCGAATGCGAACAAGTCCATTGTCTTATTGAAGAAGAAGAAAAACAATATATCAATTGATGATCACGGATCACGGTTGCAAAAATAATAAAATCACGGCTCGCGGTATTTTATCTAGATATTCACGGATCACGGCTCACGGATCACGGAATCACGGACATGTATTTTTACCAAAAAAGTCAAAGTCACGGATAAGCTTTTTTCCAAGAAAAATCGCGGCAATCACGGATTCACGGCTCGGCTATTTTATCTAGATATTAACGGATCCCGGTAATTTACTAAGCGAAAATTGACATAATGGGACTGTTCGCAGGACTGTATATTTTTATTTTATTTTATTTTTTTTCTGAAATGATTAGATATTTGTAGAATTATTGATAAATATGTAAATAGAATAGTATAAAACTCACACACTCTCTCTCATTCGTTGGTGAGCGACTCCTTCCATACCATCGGAGGGTTGTAGAAGAGGGGGGGATTTAAATTTTCAAATCCCTTATCAAAAGTTCTAGAATTAAATTTGATCTCAAAATTCTAAAAAAATATCTCCCTGGGACTTCCATGTCAGGATAAAGGCTAGCTACTCCTTTACCTGATGGTGTAGCGGGTTTACATAAGTCTTACTCTAATATTTATTATACAAGATATATACAGAAGGGGAAAGGGAAAGGGGAAGAGAGCACCGGCTCCTGCCGGCGGGCGGAGGTTACTGCCAGTGGTTCGCTATCTTAGGCCAACCTCCATCGCGAGCAGCTGTTAGGTAATAGCTGCGTCCCGACAGCTTCACCGTGCAAGATCAAAGCCTTCCAAAGTAAAATATGGACTTTTGTTGTGTAAGTAGATTCTACAGATTTTTTCGGCTAGCTAGCGGCATTCCGCGATTTTCTGGCACCAAACTCAAAATCGCAAAATTTGAAGCCCCATATTCGAGAGCTTCGTTCTTGATGTCCAGCTCACGGAATCTCATGCTTAAACATTCATCATTAAGCGTAAGGCTTCTGATATTTTTAGCATACAAGATTGTGAATTTATGTTTAGTCTCTGAAAAGTTATTGAATTTTGTTTGAATTACGCAAGAACTTTCGTGCCAACCTAATATTTTCTGAAAGTAGATGGCGAGACGGTTCCAACGATGACCATCTCCATGTATCTATTTATCTACAAGGATTACGGATTTTTTATCCTAAAAACTCCAAAATATCCAGAAATCGCTATTCACACCCTTCACCAGGCACTTTTTCATAGGCTCCAGGCAAACTACAATACCGCTCACATTTTTTGAAAAAAAGACGCGAATGTATGGGCATGTATGGACATGTACGGACAAGTCCATACATGTATGGACATGTCCGTACATGTCCGTACATGTCCATACATGTATGGACATGTCCATACATCAGCGTCGCGTGGCCATATCTTGCTTCAGAGTGGACGAATTCTGAATACAAAACCATCATTCGATTCAGCTCGGCGCGGAGAATCTTTTGATATATAGGAAGTGGGGGTACGATGTCTACGATATTCCGTTTCCAGTTTTTTCAAATTGTTCTGCGGAGGTCATTTTGCGAATATGTGAAGCAACGGCTACCCAACATAGAAGACTTTGCTAAGTACTATTCGATAACACTGTTCTTGTAGATTATTGTCCGCTGAAGAACAGGCTCAGACTTCTTTCCAAAGGAGATAGAAGCGTTGGTGAATTTTGGAAAAATCACGCGTTTTAAATTCTACTCGCCATAACTTCCTTCGGAGTAAGTATATTTTGAATCCGAAAACCGCGCCTTGCTCAGTTCATCAAGGCGAATCTTTTTTTATACAGCATGTCCTTGATATCTCGATTTCAGTATTCTTGAATCTTTCTGAGAACGTCTTTTCGCGAAGGTGTAAAGCAGCGAGCATTGCCTCGAGTAAAATCCAGCAAGGACCTTTCGACAGTACTTTTCCTGTAGATTATGATGTGCTAAATAGTAGCCGCAGATTTCTCTTTAAAGGAAATAGAACGGCTAGTGAATTGTGGAAAAATCTTGTCGTCCCAAGTTCTACTCTCCATAGCCCTAGAATACGAAGCTATCTCGCTAAGCGGATGTGAGTTTCGAAATCAGCAGATCGCATAACCTCTACGAACAAGTTTTCCGATATGTCCGGGTTATTTCATTTTTTCTCGTTTTACGCTCCGGAAGCTTGCCGATGGATTTTGGTCAGAATGTTGATGCTCTTGAATTGAAAGGAAACTTCGCTTATGGAGGTTTTCGAACACGCTCTTTACGAAAATCGTGGTGTTTGAGGATTACATGGTCTTTTTGGAGAGATACGGTGAGGTGACTGTAACTGCATCACGAAAGTGCGTAATTTTGGCCGCAATTCTCGCGTATCTGTCAGAAACCTTGCCTGCTTGCTTTTCTCAGTCAAAGTTACTAGGAATTGTGCTATCGAATGGTGCATTACTCAGGCAACAGTCTGTAAAATTCGCCGAGTTACGAGCCTACGAAAACACGTTCTCATGAATTTTGCCCAAAATGTAAAGATCGCATATCTCGTCGAAATTCCTGCGTGAGCGCTTGTACAACACGCTGATCAAATCCTTTCACATTTTTATTTATTTATTTATTTATTCTATACTCTCTTGGCGTTCCATACAATAGAATAGAAAGCAGTCATTTATACTCTAACCGCAACGATAGTGCATCATTAGTTTAGGTCTAATCTCGATAAAAATGTGATGAAAGCTTGTATTTGACTTCTCTATGATTCTAATTATCGGAATTAAATGATGCGATTCATGGAGATGTACCCATGCCCCCTTTTGCCAGCAAAATATTAGGTTGGTGCAAAAGGAATGGCCGATTTTCCAAGCCTTTTTTCAGGGCAACTTTTCCCCATCAATTCTTCTTCTTTACAAAAGAAGTAGTATACCATCGCGATGCTGTTTTCATGCTCTATCTAACGGTGCTTAAAATGGGCTCTCATCATAATTTCTTGTAAAGTTACTGAGCTTCAAATAACCGCATCCAAATTCAATTTCATTGCACTCACTTTTCCGGCCAGAATTTAAGCGCGTATCAATGGGATTTCTTCGAAAATTTAGCTTTTGTATGTAATAAAAATTGTCTACATTATGCATACTTGACTGTGTTCTTTGAGGCTATCCAGACTGAGATATCGGCGGGCGCCTAAACATGGGTAGCTGTTGCGGTCATTTTATGACCCACTAGCTGGCTTACCCGGCTCCGCCGTATCCGGACCAAACTTGGCACACATACACTTCGGGCCCCGGCGGGTGTCACAGTCCACTTTTCGTTATCGATCGATGTCGATTTTACCGATTTTTATCGATTTTTTTGCAGAGTTCACCTACAGGGCTAGGAGTTGGCACAGGGGGGAAGTGAGCATGGGGATTCCGAATACAATATTAGTTTTCAGAATTATCGATTGCTTTTATTGATTCTATCGATTTTTTGGCAGAGTTCACCTACAGGGCTAGGAGTTGGCACAGGGGGGAAGTGAGCATGGGGATTCCGAATACAATATTAGTTTTCAGGATCGTCCATTACTTTTATCGATTTTATCGATTTTTTTGCAAAGTTTGACCTGCGGGGCTTGGAGTTTGCACAGAGGGTAATCGAGCATGCAGATTACGAATACAATATTACTTTTCAAGATCGTCCATTACTTTTATCAATTTTATCGATTTTTTGAAAATTTGAGCTAGGGGGCTGGAATTTGGCACAGGGGTGTTCGAGCATGCTGATCACCCCCCTTGGGGATGATCAGCATGCTCGATTACCCCCCTGTGCCAACTCCCAGCCCCCTAGCTCAAACTTTGCAAAAAAATCGATAAAATCGATAAAAGTAATCGATAATCCTGAAAACCAATATTGTATTCGGAATCCCCATGCTCGATTACCCCCCTGTGCGAACTCCCAGCCCCGTAGCTCAAACTTTGCAAAAAAATCGATAAAATCGATAAAAGTAATCGATAATCCTGAAAACCAATATTGTATTCGGAATCCCCATGCTCGATTACCCCCCTGTGCCAACTCCCAGCCCCGTAGCTCAAACTTTGCAAAAAAATCGATAAAATCGATAAAAGTAATCGATAATCCTGAAAACCAATATTGTATTCGGAATCCCCATGCTCGATTACCCCCCTGTGCCAACTCCCAGCCCCGTAGGTGAACTCAGCAAAAAAATCGATAAAAATCGATAAAATCGATATCGATCGATGACGAAAAGTAGCCTATGACACCCGCCGGGGCCCGTAGTGTATGTGTGCCAAGTTTGGTCCGGATCGGTTCAGAAATGGAATTTTCTATTCGGAACATACGTACACACAGACAGACATACAGACATACAGACAGACAGACAGACAGACAAACAGACATTCAGCTTTATATATAAGATAATTTTCTTCTGAAGAAGTCAGTCGCCGGAGCTTTTCTCAATTCTGTAAGCGTAGGGCTAGGGCATCCTGTTAGCAGTTTTTGCAAAAACATCCAGCTGTTCAGTACTTAGAAAATTAAAAAATTCTATATTCGGGACTTTGAGGCACACTGAAAAAATGTTCAAAAAAGTGAGAAATTTCAAATTTCAATTTTTTTCTTTTTCGCAAACTTTTCTGTCCGAATTCTTTTTATTGCATTTTGTACTACTGGCTTGCGGCTACAAGATAGGCTACTTAACATTTATACTAACAAACTTTGAAGGAAGATATGAATTGTCAAAGACAAGGTTCTAGCAGAAGAACCTTTTTTATTTTTCAATCCATATTTTTCTGCCCGTTCGTGATATGAGTATAAATAAATGTGCGCTGCATTGCAGAAGGTTTGCTGCTTCTGATAGTTTTTACCGCATTCGGAAATGTGAATTCTTCCAAAAGTTATAGCACGTTAAATTGAGAATTCGCAAATCGGCCATTCCTTTTGCACCAACCTAACATTTTGATTTTGACAAGCAAACAAGGTTTGATGGTGGGTGTATTATCTGACCCCACCAACCAGTAAACCAGTGTGAGCCAGTGACTCCAAGTGAATTTCAATAAGGGTTGTAATGATGGATAACTCATACGTGAGCGTGATCAAGTTAGGTTATTGTAATCTATGGAGATGGCAATCATGCCAACTCATTTGCCAGCAGAAGATGCTCTTGCAATAATGAAGCAAAGCGGGGCTCGGTTGGTGCAGTGATACCAATCATCTTTGCCCAAATGATTCCCGGGAGAGTCCAATGACTCCGAAAGAATATCAAATAGTTTCACTTTTTGTAATTCATTTAAGCGGAAGTCAACAAGCTGTAATGATTGGGAAGAGAAGTAAATTGATTAGACCTGAACTAACGTAATATTAAGATATGGGTTAGTAAGACATTTGAAAGAAAATAATATTTAAAAAAATACGAATTGATGGTTGTATTTGGTATGCATTTCGTGGTCGGATAAATTAATCGCACATGGCCAGCTATAGCAAAACAGATGACGAATTGGTGCTATTCATTACTCATTCTCAGAATGCCTCAAACGTAAGAGATCAAGTGTGTTGAAGCAGTGGTATCAACGCAGAGTACTCTGAGATGTAAAGTATCTGGATTCTTTTAATGAATCTTATTGTGTTAGATTTGGTGCTTTGAGCTCTAGTCACGAAATAGCTTTGATATTCAATTGAGCAACTGAAGCAGACGCAAGCACCATATTCAGTACAGTGGGAGTCGTTCGACGAAGCGAACATAATATCTGCAACGAACGTCATACAAGCGCTCACGGAGGAATTTCGACGAGATATGCGATCTTTACATTTTGGGCAAAATTCATGAGAACGTGTTTTCGTAGGCTCGTAACTCGGCGAATTTCACAGACTGTTGTCTGAGTAATGCACCATTCGATAGCACACCTCACCGTATCTCTCCAAAAAGACCATGTAATCCTCAAAGACCACGATTTTCGTAAAGAGCGTGTTCGAAAACCTCCATAAGCGAAGTTTCCTTTCAATTCAAGAGCATCAACATTCTGACCAAAATCCATCGGCAAGCTTCCGGAGCGTAAAACGAGAAAAAATGAAATAACCCGGACATATCGGAAAACTTGTTCGTAGAGGTTATGCGATCTGCTGATTTCGAAACTCACATCCGCTTAGCGAGATAGCTTCGTATTCTAGGGCTATGGAGAGTAGAACTTGGGACGACAAGATTTTTCCACAATTCACTAGCCGTTCTATTTCCTTTAAAGAGAAATCTGCGGCTACTATTTAGCACATCATAATCTACAGGAAAAGTACTGTCGAAAGGTCCTTGCTGGATTTTACTCGAGGCAATGCTCGCTGCTTTACACCTTCGCGAAAAGACGTTCTCAGAAAGATTCAAGAATACTGAAATCGAAATATCAAGGACATGCTGTATAAAAAAAGATTCGCCTTGATGAACTGAGCAAGGCGCGGTTTTCAGATTCAAAATATACTTACTCCGAAGGAAGTTATGGCGAGTAGAATTTAAAACGCGTGATTTTTCCAAAATTCACCAACGCTTCTATCTCCTTTGGAAAGAAGTCTGAGCCTGTTCTTCAGCGGACAATAATCTACAAGAACAGTGTTATCGAATAGTACTTAGCAAAGTCTTCTATGTTGGGTAGCCGTTGCTTCACATATTCGCAAAATGACCTCCGCAGAACAATTTGAAAAAACTGGAAACGGAATATTGTAGACATCGTAACCCCACTTCCTATATATCAGAAGATTCTCCGCGCCGAGCTGAATCGAATGATGGTTTTGTATTCAGAATTCGTCCACTCTGAAGCAAGATATGGCCACGCGACGCTGATGTATGGACATGTCCATACATGTATGGACATGTACGGACATGTACGGACATGTCCATACATGTATGGACATGTCCGTACATGTCCATACATGTCCATACATTCGCGTCTTTTTTTCAAAAAATGTGAGCGGTATTGTATATATTCTCTGAAAGCGGAAGACAATATGGTTTTGAAAATGATTTGTTTGCTGACGTTGCTCTTCATCTACAGAAAATACGAATTTTTTCTTTTAGAAAATTCGCAAATGCTTGAAAATTGTCTACTCTTTCCGAAACTAATGTTCTCGATGCACATTTTTTATGGTAATTTCAGAAACAGGCAGGGTGATGTAAAAAAGGGAAAAGGAAAGACGTAAAAAATTACAAGGTGCTAGTCAGAAACATAATTGTTTGCTAATCCAGCAGCAAAGCGGTCCACATTTTGGAAAAGAGGCAACCAGTAATGGCAAGGAATTGAAAATTATGTACTTTGACTAGGAAAAATGATGAGAGAACACCATCGCCTCCCAACCCCCCGGTCGACATTTTATAATTTCTCTACCAAGTGAAACACCCTTCATCCGGAGGGATCATTCTCACCTTATTGCACCTATGTTGCCTCATTTAGAGTTTACTCCATTTCAACCAACGCATTTTGTAGGGCTGATCATCAAAAACTACGTTTCATCACATCAGCTTTATTTGAAAAAAAAACTACAGCACTACCTTGTAGCAAGCATCGTTTTTGTCGAAGTGAGTCCATCCGCTTTCGCAATGTCCAGGACATGCTGAAAGTTAATCTGCATCACAGAAACTCATAATGCAGTCAGCGATGACAGATGGCTTCATGACAAGAAAGTAATCAGCGCTTAAAATTTCTGCATCATTGTAATTGACATTTTCACTTGTCTGAGCACACCGACTCCTGCCCTGTTCCGAAGTTTGTCCAAAGTCAAGCTGTTATTTGTGCTTATGTTCAGCTAAAAATCATTCCACTTGGCCTCATTTACTAGTAACAAGGAAGGTCACCATTCTTCCCATTTACACATTTCCTTGCCTCTGCCTCACCTTATGCCAACTGCTTGTTCCCACCTGTATCTCCGTAAAATACATGTTTACATTAAGGCCTCTTTGGGATCAATGCTGTGGTTGGACATATGCATGTTTGTCATGTCTTTTGCGTCCCAATTGCACTGGTTTAAGCCATTGTCTCCCTGTGCGCGTGCGGCGCGAAAACTCATTAATCAATCTATATTCTGTATATGTGTCTCTTAATTTGTTTTTTATACGCCTAGTGACGTACAAGTTTTTGAGTAATGATTGCTCCTAGACTTAAAACATCGACATTGTGGACAGATGCGCTAACTATCGTCTATATCATACCTTCGATAGTCTAGAGACAGGGCGTCAAAAGTGAAGGTTGTTTGAACATCTGACGTCATAAATAGTGAAGGTTGTTTAAAGATGATCAGAGAAGAGAAAATGACACAAAACAGATACAAAAAGCAAAAGAAACTGCTGAAAATAGGGTAAAAACGCTGCAGTGAGGCTTGAAATCTTTCATTTGGCGGCTTTTCAAAGTGCAAGTTTTCGCTTCAGGACCAGCAATTGGCAACACGGGGTTTTGATTTTTAATGCGTCCTTTGAATTTTTACCCCCGCATTGACGTTCCTGTTTCCTGGGACGTTGTCTGGATTGTTGCGCTTATTGTTCTGAGCAACAATCGTTCAAGCTGGAAAAAAATCGATGCGAAGGCATTGAAACAGAACAAGGTAAAGAAAAACGCACTTTTTACGATTTTTCGCAAAAAAATCCACAATAATCGAAGAGGTAAAGGCTGGGTGGTTGTCTGCATTATGAACAGAAGCAAGATCTATAAATGCACGAAAAAACCGGGTAAAAAGAGGTAAACTAGAAAAAAACAAGAGATTTTCGAAAACAAGGTTTTTGCCGGATTTCTCGTCCAAATCAAGGAATGTGATTTTGGGACGTTGTCAGCGTAAAAATATAGATCAAGAGCTTCAAAATGATATATAGCTTGCTAAAATTGGGTGCGAAACAGCGAAGAAAAGGGTACCAGAGCCAAATGCCCCGCGCCCCGCGTTTGGGGTAGCGAGGGCGCGCAGCGCGCGGAGACGCAGACAAGCAGCGGAGACAGACCAGAGCCGACGGGGCATTTGGCTCTGGTCGTAGATCTCCGCGGGGTCTCAACGAAACCCTGTAACATTATATATCATTCTGACCGTCATGACACGACGAGGAGAGCTGACAACGTCCCAAGCTTTAAAAGTCACTTACTAACGAGATAGACCAGCATTTTCGTGCGCGACTCTCTGTGCCCAATTAAGCGCAGTTTCTCATTTTAATTCAACTCCAACAGCTTTCCAAACTTTTGAAACTCATTTTTGGTCAAGTGGGAGGCTAAATGAGGAACGTTGTCCTGAATTCTGAGGAATGCAAAATGCACCACTCACAAAAGCTAGAAATTGAGCCTGGTCAAATCTCAAATAACCGCAATGAAGACTTCACTTTGTAAACTTCGGCTGATGTAGGTAATACTTAGCGCATCTCTCCTCAAAGACGATGTTTGAAGTTTTGAAGCAACCGTGATCGAAAGACTTGTACCTCGAAAGCAACCTAAGCAGAAATTTTTTAAAAATGATACAAAAAAGCGCAGGAAAGTGGTGATTGATCAATAAGTTTCGCTCCCCACGAGTCCGGGGAGACAGTGGCTCGACACTGCGTTTCGGCTACATTAGCGGCAACCGGCACGGTCTGAAAGCCTTCCTTATAGATTTTGAGCAGGTGGAACCTATCGGCGCATATGCTCAGAGAGTCCGAAAGTAGGCGGATGCAATTTATAAGCAAGCGGGCACCAGAAAAATAGTTTACTGATTTCTTGCGGTTTGCTTGCAGATATTTGGAAGATTCTCGACCACTTTTTAGACGAACGCTCAGAGAAAAAGTGCGCCTTTTTCACAAATTAGTTGCGGAGCAGTGGCCGCATTCTCGTAGACTTTCCGCGAGAATATGAAAAATTGCTGGGGGTCGCACGGTCCTTTTTGAAGAACCGCACAGCCCACGAGTACTTTCCGCTGAGAGGAAGTACCCCGAACGCGGATATTTAAACCATCGATGACACCTCTACATATAGAGTCTTACCTTTGCTCGGCGTACGTCTTGCCGCTTTAGAGTATCAAGATTTGAAATATCGGTACCGATTACTTGAACAGGTAAAATTGAGAGATATGACAATTTTTTGAGAAGTAATGATCATAACAAAGTGAAGGGAAAGATGCATCGGATAGCACTTGGACTGCTTAACTTGTTGCACTAGAATTTTTGAATAGACCTTGAAAGTTGGTCACTTCTAGGAATAATTTGTGAAATTTTTGAAACGTAAGCTAAGGAGATAGAAAAGATGCGTTGCGAGAGCTTCGCTCTATCTATTCGATATCAAAGCACCGCAGCAAAAACAGAAAGCAACTTTTTAGAAATAGAAACATGAAGAGGTAAAAACGATGGGTAAAACTGTTGCCCAGAGCGGCAAAAGGTGTTTTCCTACTTTTATATTAGACGATTTCCACTTTGTTACGAGAAAAGCTAGAAATTTTTTGATCAACCTAATAGCTTCGCTCTATCTATTCGATATCAAAGCACCGCAGTAAAAACGGAAAGCAACTTTTTAGAAATAGAAACATGAAGAGGTAAAAACGATGGGTAAAACTGTTGCCCTGAGCGGGACAAGGTGTTTTCCTACTTTTATATTAGACGATTTCCGCTTTGGTACAAGAAGAGCTAGAAATTTTTTGACCAACTTAATAGTATTGGATTGGTTTTGATTCTTCTAATAAAAGACTAGCGATAAGGGAGTGATCAGAAGCATGCGCGATAGGGGGAGCAGGGTCCCTCCAGGTGAAGGAATTAGGCTATTTCCGAGCTAGAAAAGTGAAGGGGTAAATGAGCCTTGAGAATGCTGACTCCAGGATAGTTTATGTCTCATCAATCGACAACCACTTAAAAGCTTGAAAATCTAGAATATTTAAAATTTAGAATAAACGTGAGCCGTGTCTTTTTCTCTAGCTCTCTTGTGACCCCGACGTACGTTGGGCGGAGCTCTTGCGGAAATTTCAACAAGTTGGTGAACTTGTTAACTCTCTACTGCAAGGCACTGTTTTTTGTGATCTCTCGCTACCTACTCTGCCACGTGTGACAACAGCATATATACGTGGCAAATTAGAAAGTACAAAGAGCCATACTTTGCAGTAGAGGCTTGACAAGTCCGCCAATGTGTCCAAATGTCCGCAAAAGCTCCGCCCAACGTACGCCGGGGAGACGACGATAATTAGGCATCTTCATTCGTTCTTTACGCAAAAATTTTTTGACAAAAACACACATGTTTTCAGTTAAAATGCCATATATTTCTGAGTAGATTAGCTAAAGCGAAAAAGATGGGCCCGTAGTAAACCCCCGTCAAAGCATCTCCTCTGAGGCGTGCCTAGGTTAGCATTACGGCGCCTCAGTCCGGTGTCAAGCGAGCCATCGATGCGATCGTTTTGTAGGCATGATAGAAACTGCGTGTTCAAAGAAAAAACAGGTCGCGACATTGTGCAGGTTTGGTCAAATGGCTAAAGCTAATGTGATACATGCGGCAGCACTAGGGTTTGCGACCGGCAGATGTTCATAATTTTGCTATATCGCCGCCGGGGCAATCTTTGGTAACAGCCACTATAAAAAATCGATGGTGGGCGCTGTCTTTGCTGCGCAAACGAGGACATGAACAGGATACAATAACTTAGCATTAACATCATAAAAATCATGATTTTTAAAAGATAAAGAGAGAGAGACTTTGATTTCTAGTCTTCGAAAAATATGAAGATTTGATCGACATAGCCCAACGAAATATGGAAAAAACTTGATATCTCATTTTTGCTGCGATCAGCTGTTTATTGATCATCCCCATCAGTATGCCACCCTATTTGTGCAACTTCGGGCACTGTCGTCTGCAGAAATAGCCAGCTGACATGTCCCGTAAGTTACTCACGAGCAACCTACGGGATTTGTGTCTGCGTCTCCTTGCAGACACGCTATCTCCGTAAGCCAGGCCGACGTCGACAGCTTCGCTTAGGGCAGGCAATGCAGCTCACTGCGGCAGCTGACCAGCCCCTTGGCTGTCAGCTCATCGTCCATTCTTAATGCACTGTAACAAGGGGGATCGTAAGATAAGCTTACGGCTCTTCTGAGGGGGTCAGCGCAGATTATCTGAGCTGAAAGGGGTTTACTACGGGCTATGGTCTACTTTGAATCTCTGTGTCTTTCTAATGGTATATAGGTTGTTAAGTGAAAAAAACTTGTGGCTCTTCCAAAACAAGGTGGAGATTTTTACTATTAGCCTGCTCCACCCAGCTCCTCCAATGGCTTGGCTTTTATGGTCACCAGAGCAAGATTTTTTTGGGCTGGAAAAGCTTTATGCACCAACACTTTGTATACATTCGATGGAGGACGTGCGTTATACTAAAAAGACCTCGCCGCCATAGTCGGCACGCGCGCCGAGCTGGCTTACTGTATCCCGCACCCATTTTGCACCGGTGAGCCTGAGCCATGAGGCAATCGTGCGGACGCAGCCTCGCCAGCTTTGTCGCGTTGCGACGTCCGCCGCGATGCCGCGAATTTTACAAAAAGTTACATGAAAATACTCAGAAAAAATTCTTCTTTCAGATTTTGACGTGCTATATCGTCCGTCGCACCACATAAGGTGAAAATTTCAAAAAAAGCTTGTTGATCTCCTGTTTCTATTTGATTCATGTTCATTTTCAAGTAAAATTGAGGAAAGAAATTCTGGCATCAGCTACCTACTTTTGTCCTAATAAGTTAAGTCCGCAAGTCATCATCGCCGTGCTACTAACCTCAACTTGCAATCTAGGCCACAGGTCACAGCTTGCAGTGACAATTAAGTATCCATACCATGGCAAAAACAAACGTGAAACAAAAAAAAAGAAAACTGAAGAAACACTAGAGAGTTTCCAAACGAATTTTTTGTTTTTAATTGGAAATATAAACGAACATGAATCAAATAAAAACAAGAAATTAACAAATTTTTCTAAAATTTTCACTTTATACAGCGCGACGGACGATATCGCACGTTTAAATCTGAAAGAGGAATTTTTTCTGAGTATTTTCATGTAACTTTTTGTAAAATTCGCGACATCGCGCGCGACGTCGCACCGCGACAGAGCTGGCGAGGCTGAATTCGCGCGATCGCCTCATGGCTTAGGCTCACCGGTGCAAAATGGGTGCGGAATATACAGTACGCCAGCTTGGTGCGCGTCCGACTAAGGCGGCGAGCTTTGGCGGCGAGGCCTTTGTAGTATAACGCCACGCCGCCCATTCGATAGCTAGGACCACGGGGAATTGACATAGACCGTCTCTTTTTTCCTAACTTTTCTGTGAAGCGAGCTACGAGCAGTTCTATCTAGCTACAATATCAGCCAATTTTTTGTAATCATTTCATGCTCTTCATTTTTGAAAGCAAGAAGGTTTTTTTCGAAGTTTTAGATATGATTCGAAAGCTTGCGAAACGAGTAATTTAATTGCTCTTTTATTTGTTATTATTCTCTTTGATGAAAGGAGATATGGTACGATTTTTGTCATTTTTTAAACATGCAACCATCATTGGCCAGTCTAGATTTTCTACTCTTGCTCAACTCTTTCCTGCGACAATTTGCTTTAAAAATAGATATCTTTTCAATTTTTGGTTATGTTTCTTTATCAATGCCACTTTACGTGCAACAGGAGATCTCAAGTATGCTTGAGACCTCCTTTTGCACTCAAAGTGCATGCGTTGCTTTAATGCTTTGTTGTAGTCTTGATGTCTGAGGAGAAGAGCGGCTGGCTTTCTCTTCCAAACAAAAAGTGTCATTGTAGTAGCTGTTTTATTCTGCCGTTATGCCTTGATTCTAGCCTCAGCATCAGGTGACAGGGGTCAGCCAGACGCCGGCCATGATGAAGGGGGTCAGAGAAATTTTTCCGCCTATCGCATCTATGATCAAAAGCCAAAGTGGCCAATCTAAACAACCTGCATATTTGGATATAGCATGGAACCCTGGCTTCAAATTTGTCTTTTTTATCTGCCAGACAGTCTTGTGAGCGGAGTCATGAGCCACCTTACAAAGAAGTCGTGCATGCAAAGTGTAAATTTGGACGTACCTTAACACGTTTCGGACCGCGAAATCGCGCGCGACGAAAAAGAGCGTACTTTCGGCCGTTAGCCAACAAAGGAACCTTATTTCGCAGATTGTCGACTACATCTGTAATCAGCATGACCGATAAGCTCCACACCCAAACTTCTGAGTGAACTTGAAGTGTTTGAATTTTGTCGCCTGAGAGGGGCTTTTGTGCTTTCTTGAAAGATAGGAACAAGAACTCAGTCTCAAATAGTGCCCAAAAGTATCTATGTTGTACAATGTACTCATCATTATTGAAACTACTTTTTATCTCTTTGAAATCGAAGCAAAGAAAAGTTGCGACGTCGCACGCGTCGTCTGCGTTGCCGCACTTCTTTGCAACTGTTGTTCGATTTTCCTCATATCTCCTAAACAAATATCGGCGGCACAGCTCTACAAGGTTATTTGAAAATTAGACCTTTGACTCAATAACCATGGACTGAAAGAAAACCTGCAAAGATCCTCTAATGTGCGGCGTGCTGCACCATGTGCAGCATCGGTCCGAAACGTGTTAAACGGGGTTGGCGGATGGAAGGCGGGGCTTCGAGGCCTCAGAGGGCACGCCTGCGGGAGAGATGCAGACTGTGTCGCAGGCTAGAGCGCTCAGATAACCGTTGAGGGCAGGCGGTCAGCCGAATACTGGGGTGTGACTAAGCCTTCAGCGAGCGGCACTTCCTTTACTGCCGCATGTCCTGCCAGCGGGCAGCCAGCGAAGGTACCTATGGGCTGTGCGGGCCTTCACAAAGGAACGTGCGGCCTTCAACAATTTCGCATATTCTTGTAGAAATCCCGCGAGAATGCAGCCACAATTAATTTATTAAAAAGACGTGAACGTTCTCCATTAGTTCGTCTAGGAGTGGCAACATTCTTCCCAACATTTGCTAGCGAACCACAAGAAATCACCGAACTATTTTTTCGGTGCCGCTTGCCCATAAATCGCATGGCCGTTCTCTGAGCGGTCGCATTTATCTTGCCTTTTTACATGATGAGTACATCCCTGAAAGGTTTTAAAAAACAGGCCAATATTTTAAACAGTTGCAACGTTCTCCAGTGGTCATATTCATCAACGAAATTTAGGGTTCAATTTCTGAGCACCACAACAAAGATCTCAATCTTAAGGTGGCCTCTTGAATAAAGATTGATGGCAAATCGAGGTTGAATTCCTTTAATGTGAATGTAATTTTTCAAATGTTTGTTGTGAATACTAGCATGATAGTAATATCTCTAAGTGGTTTTTTAACCTAAAATCGTCCCTCTCAAAGTTATAAGAACCTCAAAGTTTTGATTGGGTCTCAGTTAATGTACAAAGTTTTGAGATATCTCGCTAACCTTCGTGAGAATCCTTGAGAGAGGAAAATCCTGGAAATTGGTCCAAACTTCTGTAAAGTCAATGTTTTCAATTGGGCTTTGTCAAAGTAAAATACAAACTTTGAAATAAGTTCGTTGCTGCTCGGGTTTATAGAAGTGCTTGCCAATGTAATCCATACAAAGAACCAGAACATTATCGAACTCATCCTGAACACTTGCTTTTACTGTTGCATACGGTTTTTTGTGAGCGAACACGATTTCGTTGAGTAACATGCAAGACACTTTAGCAGATCGGGAAGACAATGCATTCTGACAAAGTATTAGGTTGTCCCGAAAGTTTTGTCGGTTTCTTTCAACGATCACTGAAACTCACAGAACATCAATCCATGGGCAAGCTAAATACCATTTAATTCAGATTATTATCCTCTTTCATAGAGCTATATTTTCTATCTGATCTACCCTGTCTTTGCAATGTCATCGCCATGGCTTTTTGAGCAGCTCAGCAGTAACGCCAAATATTTCCTGAATTTTGAAAATTTTTATCTTGGCGTTTTCGAAGGGCGCTAGTAACTATTATGTAGAGCAACCTTTGGCTATATTGTACCCATTTTAGATTACGTAGGCCACGTTTACCAAGTCCGCTATAATTAATTAATCCAAAAAAACCTTTTTGATTACATTTACCACGTAAAAGTACCGAAAATTCCAAAAAGCTGCTTTTTAAAGGCAAATCAAACTTGGTCATGTTGCAAGAATAATGCTTAAAAAGAATCATTTTTCAATTCGCAGAAACTATGAAAATTTCCGTGTATTTGCTGCAGTTGCGTGTTTCATGACTTTGCCAAAAATCGAGACCTCTTAAGGGATAATTTTTTCAAGCTATAAACAGCAGATTAGAAGAATCTAAAAATGTAGCCTTGTAATCCGAGAATTGCTCTATTAGAATCATACTTAACCATTTTGGAAACTCTAAAATGGAATTTTTAAAATTTAGCCGACCTTTGACCAAATAAGATTGGCGGATGGAGAATTTTAACAAATATCAAATAAAGCATACAAGGATGAGAGGGAATTCAACATGGGAAGAATGAGAGGGAATTCTGCCTAAAAAGGGTGCTGGGATACCAGAATGATATCAGACTGGTTTTGTCATTGACAAGTAACTTTACGGAGTGATTGCATTTAGATGATGATATCTTAACGCCAGTAGGTCAAATAGCATGCGAATTGTGCGTAGAAGAAGTCAATATTCCTTCAGAGTAGTGTGCCGCAGCTAGGAACACTATATTTGAAATGAGCGTTCAACGCTGTTCCGAATATATGCGTTTCATCTCGAAATGCGACTCTAAGTTATATGACATCCCTTGTCTGCTCACGCAATATTAGCAGACTAATATTTATCTATGGAGATGGTATGCATGTCAATTGTTTGCTAGCAAACGATCTCAAAGGCAGTGTCCAGGCAAATTTAGGCGCATGAGTTTCCCTGAGAAAATAATGAGGGAGTCCTAGCTAAAGCACTGCCCAAACGGCAGCGCAAATGGTTCATTTACGGCTGGGAAATCCGTCCCAAAAAATCCCGCCCTGCGCCGTGACCGCAATCAGAAAACGATTTCTCTCACTTTAACGCTACGTTCGCGCCGGAACCAATTCTAACAATAAGTCGTACGGTAACGGCGCAGGCGCGGAGTGTTTGGGGTAGATTTCTTAGTCGTGAATGAATCATTTGCGCTGCGGTTTGGACAGTGCCTCAGCTGGAATCTCAGTTCCAGGCAAAAAACCCATGCCAGATTTGCCTGGACACTGCCTTTAAACGCAGTAGGTCGGCAGAATGAGACCCGCGGCAAAACAAGGTCACAGGGTAGAAGCCCCCATAATGGAACCTGCGGGCCAAAGTTCAATCTTTCTCTGCCACTTCTAACCCCCGAAATTTCAAAACGAAAGCAGCGCTCATCTCCTGTCCTCTCCGAACCCGCCCACCCCATGGACGAGTGAAGGCGAGGCCCGTTATGGCGAAGACGCAGAGTCGTTGCGGGACCTCATGCCTATAGCACTGCGGCTTGCGCTCTGACCGGGGAAGTCACTCGTCCATGGGGTGGGCGGGTTCGGAGAGGACAGGAGATGAGCGCTGCTTTCGCTTTGAAATTTCGGGGGCTAGAAGTGGCAGAGAAAGATCGAAGTTTGGCCCATAGGTTCCATTATGGGGCTCCTACCCTGTAACCTTGTTTTGCCACTGGTCTCATTCTGCCGACCCACTGCCTTTAAGAGAATAAAACAAGCAAACCGGAAAGTCGGACTGCGAGTATATTGAACAACCTTAAAGGCAGCATTCCGGCAAAAAAAGATGCCGGGTTTCTGTGGCGATGTTAAAGTAGACTACTAAGCGATGATTGAAGTTCGGTGCGAAAAAGGGGTCTATCAAGCCTGAAATTTGCTCCGAAACATAGGTGCGATAGGGGGAGCAGGTTCCTCTTTAGGTGAAGGGGGTTTTGGCTATTTCCGATCTAGAAAAGTGAAGAGGGTAACTGAGTCTTAAGATGAATGCTGACGCAATCTCAATGCTCAGGTCATCGAAGGTCATCTAATAGAGACTTTTTTTTGACTTGGGAAAGCTTTGTGTTTCATAAGTCGGCATACCATACGAAAGCTTGAGACATATAGAATCGACGTAGACCGTCTCTTTTTTTCCAGCTCTCTTGTGAATTTACATATAAGAAATCAGATCTAGCTTCAGCATCAATTAATATTATGCAATCACTTTGCGCTCCACTTCTGAGAGAAAGAGGGGAGCTAGAAAAAAAGAGACGGTCTACGTTTACTGGCAAGGTCTTGCTCTATGCTACTGTTAGAAAATCAGGCACCTTCACTCATTCTTCACGCAGGAATTTCTTGACAAAAACAAGACCATCTCTTTTTTCCTAGCTTCTCTGTGAAGCGAGATATGAGCAATTTTACCCAGCTACAATATCAGTCAATTCTGAGTAATTATTTTTTCAGACCAAGAAGTTTTTTTTCGAAGTTTATATATGATTCGAAAGCTTGAGAAACGAGCAATCTGAATGCCCTTTTATTTGTAATTATTCTCTCTAGTGAAAGGAGATATAGTACGATTCTTGTCAGTAAACATGCATCCATCATTGGCTAGTCCAGATTTTCTACTCATGCTCAACTCTTTCTGTGACAGTGTGTACTCATTGATACAATGTTAATTATTCAAAGAATCAGTCATCCTTTTAATTTTTGATTATGTTTCGTTACTAACGCCACTTTGAGTGCGCTGAAGGTCTCAAGCATGCGTTTTTTCAACAAAACGCTGCTACTTCGATACTCTCTTGTAGTCGTGATGTCTGAAAAGAAGAGCTGGCTTCCCTTTCCGAACACAAAATGCCGTTGTAACAGCTGTTTGATTATGCCGTTATGCCTTGATTCTAGTTTTTTTTTTAGGTGAAAGGGGTCAACCAGATACCAGCCCTAAAGTGAAGGGGGTCAGAGAAATCTCTCCACCTATCGCATCTATGCTCCGAAAGTGGCCCGGATCTTACGGTAGGCCCGAATGCCTCCCGCACAGCGATTTCGAACTGCAAGGCCAGAGCACGCCGCCTAGCGCACACAATCATGAGCGCAGGGTCCCGCAACGATCTGCGTCTCTACCTTGCATGCATCTCCTACTCGCCCGAGCCTACCGTAAAATCCGTGCCACTTAAGGGGCGATATGTAAACTTTGTAGACCACTTTCGCGCTGCAAACTTCTATTGTCGCTTAGTTAGGTAATCTGCTATTAGATTACTACCAGAGCCAGAACACCCCAGTCTGGTGGAACGCTGCCCTTAACCGGCTCGCCGGAGAGACCGATACTTCCTAAATGCAGAGAGGTTATGATAACGGAGTACTGCTTTGCCAACAAAACGATGATGAGAGCATTCAAACAAGCATCCCGGAGGTTAGAAAACGAGTATATTAAGCAACCTTAACCGGTCTATCGGGGAGAGACCAAGACTCCAGGGAAGGTTGCAACAAGGCTACGAGTCCACATATCAGCTACAATGCAAGCACTTCGGCTAAGGAAGGAAGTCAGACTTAAAACGACGTTACTCGTGTTATACAGATTAGAGGGTATACTTCTCCCTTTCCGGAATATTCTTTGATTGTGTATGTATTCTGAGGCTCACTTGACGCAGTCATTAATATAAGTTCGAAATTGTTTCGAAGAATTTCAAGTTCTTACGTTTTGCTATTTTCAGGCTGTACTTGTAAGAAAAATTTGGCTTAAATGTATAGCGATAAAAAACGTGTAAGTTACGATTTTCACCCGGCCTTTGACACAAATGTACAGTCGAGTAGATTTTCTGCGCAATATGGTGTGCTTGCACTGTAGGTGAAATGCGGTAAAACTGGCGCTTGAGCAAATAGCTACGCCTGTGACTCCGGCCAACTGCGCGCGCAGAATGTCGACATTACTGGCGTGGCTAATTTTTCATTTCATGAATTTAATTCATCAATTTTACGGTTAAAAATATCGAACTTCCCACCCGTTTCTAAACGGGTGGGAAGTTCGATATTTTGAACGGGAAACGGGCGCTCTTCTTGGAAAAGAGTATCCACGATGTACATAATCAGTGGTCGAAGATTATTAGCGCACATGACCAAAATATCTTTGATGGACACTTATGATGAAGAAATGAATAAAACAATTTGGCTTAATCTCTATTGGCAACTTTCTATACAACCCAATAAAATTGTAAAGAATTAGCAGGAAGCCAAGACGCGATTATCATCTGGAATACTTACAGTCATAATGGTCGGATTATCAGCGTCTTTATTTCCCTGATAGCGTCTTTATCTAGAACGTGACAAAGCTGAGTTTTATCTTGCAACAAGCAAAAAACAAAATGATAATGGAGTCGGTCTTAACGTTTTCAAAAACGCATACATGACAAATTACAAGATTTTCTATCCTAAGCTATAACGTATTCATTTTGATATGCATAAGCAATTACTTGTACGAAGGTTGTCCCAAAATAATGTGCACACTGTTTGCGTTAATACCTCCCTTGCTTCGAATTTCGATCCATGACACTTTACAATTAAATATCTGTGTAAGAACTTTCTAATGTTTCTTTGCATGCGAGGATACGCTATCTTCTCATTTTTAGAAAACATTCAAGCAAAAATAGTTTACTAATAAGCAAGGGATTACCGTCGAGCCAAACTCGTGATGTGCCGATATTGTCGGCACCTCCTTAATTCTATATCACTTCGCCTGTATCTCGTTGAATAAGTACCGTAAAGGTCATGCCATAAGCATGACCTGCTGCGATATAATTCTGTTTACTGCCCAGATGCCTAGTAACTTATATAGCCACGCCTATTATCGTTAGCATTCTACCACAGCACCCACGAGTGCAGGTCGCCTGTTCATAAAGCTTATTAGCTAATGTGTTCACACATAACATGTATAACACACTCTACCAGGCGCTATTCGCCTCAGGCTACAGTAAAGCCAAGGAACCACCGTTACATTTGGTGCATCGGCCAAACACGACCGATATGTGCTTGCTCAAGAGCAGCACAACAACAGGAACAATGAGGATTTCGCCTTTCCTCAAAGATGTAATCAGAACGTCTATCAAGGAACTCGCAGAATTACTGCAGAAGTACGCGTGCCACGGTGAGAACAAAAATTTTCCAGACGATCAAGGGCGCCAAGAACTAGGCAATTCACATCTGGATATGCTTACAAAATGCACAGAGGAAGTCAAAGAGAGCATCGAATTGCTGGAAATGGACTACGAAATATTGATGGAAAGGCTCGAGGAAGTTAATCACGAAGCTGCGAAGAAGGTGATGGCGGAGGAATGGGACAAACTGGAAAAAGAGATAAGATTTTTCAAAACCATTACTGACGCTCGCATGTTTGTTCATCTTCTGCAAGCCCGTATAACATTAAGCGAGATGGAGCTGAATAGGACATGCAGAAGATCGTTTGCCACACGAAGCCAGAGCGCTGATATTCCGCTTGATGATCAAAACAATGATTCACCATCAGAGTTGAGCCATATCAGCGGTATTCCAGAAGAGGAATATATCAGCGATGCGATGCAAGATGTCAATAGTGGAAGCGACAGTGAAAACGACGCCAAAAACTACAAGACGGAGGCTGAAAACAGTGATGGCAATCTACAATCTACCGCAGACTGGAGGATGACCTTAGCACAGGTCATTACATCAGGAATGTCACAGGCAAACACAGGCTCTGATGTCACTGAAAGGCGACATTCCCAGAGTTTGCAATTTCGACGCGAGATGAAGCACGACAAGAAGCGTGGTCGCGAACCTTTCCATACATATTCACAAGTATCTGCTAATCTACAGAAACGAAGTATACACCATTCTAGTTTACACTCGTCTTCCTCTCCACTTCATGACAGCCCCTCAAATCGCCGGCGCCTCATCTCTCGTTCGCTTCAATCGCAGTGCAGAACTGCGATTGAAGCGAACGAACCCTACGAGATCCAGACAAACGCCACCGCTTTATAGACTTTTGTTGCTGCATGCTTAGATTTGCTACTTTGCTATTACTTCCAACATTCCGCTCCTTAACCTTCTGCCGGCGGGAGTGTGCCGATATTGTCGGCACCTCCTTAATTCTATATCACTTCGCTTGTATCTCGTTGAATAAGTACCGTAAAGGTCATGCCATAAGCATGACCTGCTGCGATATAATTCTTTACTGCCCAGATGCCTAGTAACTTATATAGCCACGCCTATTATCGTTAGCATTCTACCACAGCACCCACGAGTGCAGGTCGCCTGTTCATAAAGCTTATTAGCTAATGTGTTCTATATAACACACTCTACCAGGCGCTATTCGCCTCAGGCTACAGTAAAGCCAAGGAACCACCGTTACACGTGATGACATTTTTTTTCAGAACAGAAGATACTGTGTTCCATTACGACTTACGAAACACAGATTTTACGAGGAACCACTATTTCGCGCTCGCTTATTGCTTGCACTGGGCAAAAATATATCTGTGTTGCTTACATTGCTCCTAAATTGCAGAGTCGTTTGCACCAGCGGTCGCGCGACCGCGTGCACCCGGGTATTTTGCCGGCGCCGGTGCCATCGATCGAGGCGGCGCCATTGATGCCCGGGCGCGACAAGGTCGCGCGACCGCTGGTGCAAACGACTCTGCAATTTAGGAGCCCTGTTTTTAGGCACAGGCATAAGCCAAACACTTAAGTCGGCTTCATTTGGTGCATATAACGCTAAGCAGGTTTGCACCTCATTAGTGACATTTGGATGAAAAAGGGGCTCACGATTACGTAAAAGAGCATTCAATGCAGAGGAGCGCTTGAACTACAGTAATCTTTCTATGGTGGCTTGAAATCAGTCTCAGTCCGAAGGTATTGACCTGTGCATTCATCCAGGTTTGCCTTTTTCTCTGCTTTTCGAGACCAAAATGCAATTTTGAATCTAAGCCGCCCGCGCTGTGCTCGAAGAGCAATGCTTTTCCATTGGAGATAGTTACAAGTGTTGAAAGAGTGGTCAGGCCTGCACGACCTAGGGGCTCGTATTGAGGGAAAACTGAGGGGGCAGGGATCGTAATTAAGAATCAAATTTGTTTAGAGAAAGCAGGACATACTGCATCAAGGTGAAGTAGAAAAGCGCTAATGAATATTGCAACCTCACCAGTACGGAAGGATTGATCTTGAACAGCATACCGATTGATTCCACAACCAAAGTTTCAGCCAATTCAAATCTTCATCTCTTACCCTGACATACCTTAAGGTCACCAAGGAAGCTTGCTGTGTAAATGGGTATCATTTGCGTAATCAGCATGTCAACTTACTTCTATGATCTACTCTATGTTTCACAACGTCTTAAAAGCGTGGTTTTTAGGACATGATCAACTTGGTTTCAAAAACCAAAGAAGTCAGCTTTTTCATACTTACAACAAAGTAGTGTTCTCTGCCAGTTTCAGCTAGAAACTAGGCTTGACATCGCCTTCAAATAATGGAGTAAGAAGTGCTGCCAAAATTTCAACCGGCGCGTTCTTCACTTTGAGTGCTTCAACGCTACGGATTATCACAAGGCCGAAACAAGTTGAAGCAAGCTCAAACACTTACTCTAGAATCTTCGAGATTTGTGCTAGCGAATAACATACAGCTTGGGTGGAAAGCTTCTTCGAAAACAAAGTTAATAGGGCCAGGTGCAACCCCTTAAAAGGTCAGGCTGCCTCAGATTTTGTAGCCTTGCGTCTGACCTCCATAGCTTGCCACTAGTATTCAGAAATCGCTCCTTTTTTAGTATGAGAATTGTGATCAAAGCCTCTTCTTGCTATGTTGAAAATTTGGAGAATACTCCACCCCTATGAAAATTATAGCTCTGAAAAAGAGGGCTATCCAGATCCATAACTTGCCCTCAAGTTGTGTGTGACGCGTATTCGTGCAATCGCAGAAAGTCGGGCCTACACACCAAAAAACGAGAACGTGCTACTAAAAGCTGATTTTTTTAAAAATTTCACAGCCTAAGGTCTTGGAGGTGAAGCGGGAGGGGTCGTTTTGGAAGGACTTGTTGCCTGACTTCTTGCTCAAACGTGTTTGTGACTGGAAGAGCCGCAGAGAAAACAAGCGCGAGAGTTACGAGGAAAGAGGAGTGAGGAGCAGTACACATCCTGCACAATCTCGGCGCACTGCGCGGATGGCCTTCGTACACATTCCGATGAACAGGCTCAATTTAGGCACTCAAATTTGCCATATTACGCTTAATGCAATCATCTTATATATAAAGCTGAATGTCTGTTTGTCTGTATGTCTGTATGTCTGTCTGTCTGTACGTATCTTCCGAATAGAAAATTCCATTTCTGAACAGATCCGGACCAAACTTGGCACACATACACTTCGGGCCCCGGCGGGTGTCATAGGCTACTTTTCGTCATCGATCGATATCGATCTTATCGATTTTTATCGATTTTTTTGTAGAGTTCACCTACGGGGCTGGGAGTTGGCACAGGGGGGGGGGTAATCGAGCATGGGGGTTCCGAATACAGTATTAGTTTTCAGGATTATCAGTTACTTTTATCGATTTTATCGACTTTTTTGCAAAGTTTGAGCTACGTGGCTGGGAGTAGGCAACAGGGGCAGGTGAGCATGCTGATTCCGAGTACAATGCTGACTACAATATTAGTTTTCAGGATTATCGATTACTTTTGTCGATTTTATCGATTGTTTTGCAAAGTTTGAGCTACGGGGCTGGGAGTTTGCACAGGGGGGTAATCGAGCATGCTGACTACGATTACAATATTAGTTTTTGAAATCGTCCATTATTTTTATCGTTTTTATCGACTTTTTTGCCAAGTTTGAGCTACGGGCTGGGGGTTGTTGAGGGAGGTAGGTGGGCATGTTAATTACTAACACAGGGGGAATAGGGAGTTGCATGTAGAAGTGGGCACAATGAAAGGTTCTATAAGGATAGGGATAAGAGCTTAATCATAGAATTGACAGGGCCGGGCGGAGCCGGGTAAGCCAGCTAGTAGGCAATATTATAGTAATCAAAGCTTCGCTCTATTACCTACCAAGCTGTCCCCAACAACGTTCCACATATAGAGTTAGCCTTTTAGAAATTGTGTCTACCGTAAAGGAAGAGCCAGACGAAGATTTAAAAGCAATTAAACTTGATTGATTGTTAGGTAAGAGTCTTGCACAAAAATTGAGTGTAGTTTGCTAGGCTCCGTCTGAAGTGCCGAAGCCTTAGAGATGATAGAATCTCCCTCACTGGAATCTTTTATGTTTGTTGTGCGCTGCGTTACATCTTTGCGCAGAACCTCCGCAGAAAACTGGAAACGGAACATTGAGGACAAGCGGTATTTCAAAAGATTCGCCTTGATGAGTTGAGCAGAATTCTTTTTTCAATTAGGAATATATTCATTCCGAAGGAAGTTATGACGCTGCGTAGTTCGCGTGACTCGCTTGACTCAGCGAAATTCTCAGAATGTCCGTATTCCCGGAATGTTCGGAAAATTCTCAGAATGTCCGTATTTCCCAGTATTCCCGAAATGTCACGGAATTCTGGGAATTTTGCAGAAGTTCATGACACTCACGGGAATCTTGCGCGTTCTGTGAGCTCTACTGTATAAGCACTAAGGCGTCCATATACAAAGCATTACCTGAATCATACGACTTTCAAGTTACTCGTAAGTGAAAATCGGTCTATCATTATTTGAAACAGGCGTTTTTATCAAACACTCAGCAGATATCAAAATCGATTCTAATCAGCCCCACTAGGCACTCGAGATTTTACGGCTTATAGAACTTTTTTGATGACAGGATTTGTTGACAAGTGTTTTGCTGAGAAGATTATTTTATGTCTCTGACACTTTATAAAAAGTGACTGCTCTTCCCATTCCCTCGTGTTCTTGGCGGATAGATTCGGTTGCCATGGCCATGTTCTATCATATACAGTCGCTTCATTTCGTATGATCATGTGCGCCATTGCACACACAATCCACTTTGGCGTCCTCATCCTGGATTTGCAATCGCAAAAACGCAAGAGACTTACCGATTGTTATCGATTACATCAATTTGAGGTGACTAGTAACTAAAAAGGAATGAAAATGCTAAGAACACCTTGGAAACACTTATATGAAGGCTTGTTTTTCCCACGAATCCAGGATGGGGACGCCAAAGGTGAATTGTTTGTGCAATGACACACATGATCATATGAAATGAAGCGACTGTAAGTGCTGTAAAAATCCGGCCGACCCAAAACTGCCAGTTTGCGATCGCCTTGGTTGACATTGACATCTAACAGCGTCGTTGAGTTTTCCGACTAACTGGATGAGGATTCCATTTATAGTACCACTTATATACACATAAATTATGCTTGAGTGTCTCATAATATGTGCTTTCCATCGCTTAGGCTTCAGAGGAAACCATGAATACGTGATGGGCAATCACATTTTCGAAGTGTCTCCTCTACTATATTACGGGTCAATTGATCTTTTGTAGCGCGATTTGATCATGGCGTTAGCATCTTATAATTTGCACAACATGATTGGATCCAAAGATGGATTCCGACCCAAAAAACCCAAGAACTTCCTACCTGCTCCGCAAGTACATAGTATTATAGATACACAAAACCAAAATATGAACTTCTTATATTTTTCGCAGCTAGAAATAAACTAAACGTAATACAAAGATGTCTTTTTTGGGCTCTTCACGCTGAGACTGATATTGCCTGCTACTCCTTTCCGCTCCGATAGATGTACAGTTCGTTTCAACCCGGAATAGGCGAAACTTTTGACGTGGAACAGCGCGTCTGCTCGCTGGAGGCTTTGCGAGCGCACGTCGCTGGCATTTTGCCAAGCAAAGAGTGAGGAGAATGAAGAGACGCAGACATGGGTTATTAGCACGATACGATGTACTATAGCTGCGAAACGGCGCGGACTGTTGCGAAGCGGGCTCCCGCCAGTCCAATTTCCGCCTAAACTGGGCTGGAGCTTACATGGGCTGCTGCATGACGAAGGCGCGATAGCTTGGGAGCGAACGCGACTTCATTAGCCGCAGAGCGCATGAGGCGCAGGATTTACAAGGAAGGGCACGCGCGCGCCGCGTTCGCACCCGTTCTACTAATATTGCTTCTGCGCCTTCGTCATGCAGTAGCCTTTAACATTAGCCTGAAGAAATTGTGGCTTTACGTAACTGAGCGGTAGAGTAGATAGAAAACTCAAAAGTGTTTTTCTTCTGGTTCAAAGTGTCATACACACTAGCCCAATGAGAACAATTCGTTCATAAGTGATTTCAACGTGCAATTATTATGCTGTTATTGAGTGTTAAAGTTAGTTAGTTGAAGCAAACTTTTGCGTCTCTTTATATGTTATGGTCCCAATCTTTGAGTTTTCTCTAAAGTTGTTTGAATTTTTGTCTTATGCTCAAACTAGATGGCAAACCCGGCTCCGCCCGGGACCAAACTTTGCACACATACACTTCGAAGCAGGGAGCGTGTCATAGTCCACTTTTCGTTATCGATCGATGTCGATCGAGCATGCTGATCACCCCTCCGGGGTGATCAGCATGCTCGATTACCCCCCTGTGCAAAATCCTAGCCCCCTAGCCCAAATTTTGCAAAAAATCGATAAAATCGATATCGATCGATAACGAAAAGTAGCCTATGACACGCTCCCTGCCCCGAAGTATATGTGTGCCAAGTTTGGTCCCGATCGGTTCAGAAATAAAAATTTCTATTCCGCACATACGTACAGACAGACATACATACAGACAGACATTCAGCTTTATATATAAGACTAGCTGGCTTACCCGGCTCCGCCGTATCCGGACCAAACTTGGCACACATACACTTCGGGCCCCGGCGGGTGTCACAGTCCACTTTTCGTTATCGATCGATGTCGATTTTACCGATTTTTATCGATTTTTTCGCAGAGTTCACCTACAGGGCTAGGAGTTGGCACAGGGGGGAAGTGAGCATGGGGATTCCGAATATAATACAATATTAGTTTTCAGAATTATCGGTTACTTTTATTGATTTTATCGATTTTTTGTAAATTTTGACATGCGAGGCTGGGATTTTGCCCCCTTGGGGATGATCAGCATGCTCGATTACCCCCCTGTGCCAACTCCCAGCCCCCTAGCTCAAACTTTGCAAAAAAATCGATAAAATCGATAAAAGTAATCGATAATCCCGAAAATCAATATTGTATTCGGAATCCCCATGCTCGATTACCCCCCTGTGCCAACTCCCAGCCCCGTAGCTCAAACTTTGCAAAAAAATCGATAAAATCGATAAAAATCGATAATCCTGAAAACCAATATTGTATTCGGAATCTCCATGCTCGATTACCCCCCTGTGCCGACTCCCAGCCCCGTAGGTGAACTCAGCAAAAAAATCGATAAAAATCGATAAAATCGATATCGATCGATGACGAAAAGTAGCCTATGACACCCGCCGGGGCCCGAAGTGTATGTGTGCCAAGTTTGGTCCGGATCGGTTCAGAAATGGAATTTTCTATTCGGAACATACGTACAGACAGACATACATACATACATACATACATACATACATACATACATACATACATACATACAAACAGACATTCAGCTTTATATATAAGATAAGGGGCTGGCAGAGCCAGCTGCAAACCTAAAGTGGTAATCTCGCTTTCTTCACCATGCTCTGCAACTTATCATGACCATTATTCGCAGAAGTGGCTGTATTGCTCTCTGACCACTCAAATATAATTATCGCGGACACTGGCAGATTCTCTTCCAAGTCAGGTATTCGAAGATAAAGGAACTTCAAAGTTGGGCACTGAGGCAAAACTCTGTTTTGAGCACTTCATCTATGTGTTCACAACCGTTGATTTCGAGGTATGCGACTCTGCTCTGTTTTTTTAAGTAAGGAAACGCGATTGATCACTTTACTTACAAATGTCTAGTGCCAATTTCCAAATCACATTAGAAAACTTTTACTTCTTTAGAGATAGTAACTATTATCACTCCTGCTACAGTCAGAAGGTAGGCACATGCGAGAATCAGCAGGTTCCGTCGTCCCTGAAACGTTAAATCGTTTCGAGATTTCTGGATAAACATAATCGTACAGTAATATAATACTTGAGCAGGGCTAGTCTAATGGTTCTCCATCACAATGTCGCGCTGAAGGTCACGGGTGCAATTCCACCCTCAGCCCAAATTCTGCGACAACGATTCTGCTCACAGTTTTGGCGTCAGACTGCCCTTCCAAAGAAGGTATGCTACAAACCGGCTAAGAAACACTTTGTCGCATCAACAGTTCAAGCATGTCTCATAAGGTATCTCGGGTAAAAGCTTGGGCGTCCCTTGAAAGTGACGCTTATCCGCCATAAATGCTAAGAGTGAACGAGGGATACCGTCGCGCAAGGTGAAAGAAACGATTCAAGCGGTTAGTTCAGTGGAGGCAAGAAAGAAGGCACGCAAGTTTCTCTAGCTACCATCGATGAGGGCGCACTTACTTCTTGTTGACTCGAAAGTTGACAAATCTTCTGCGCTGCAGAGACAGCAGTCGATGTAGTCTGCATATAAGAAGCAAGTGAAGCGGGGCACAGTCCCGCGACTTTGGAAAGGTTTTTCTTGAAGTAAGTTTGGAGTACGTCAAATTTCAGTCCTCTCTTCCTTCTCTTGGTCATTGTGATGAACGTTGTGATGGAACCACTCGTGAACATCTTTGGACACTTCTCTACGCAGGTTGTGTGGTTTTGAGAGATAGCAAGTACAGAAAGGAGTTGTAAGATTCAAAAAAGTCTAGAGTTGTATAGGTTGAAGCTCAACATCAGGGAGACGGAATACAGTGACCGCCAAATTGACCGCCATTTTAAAAATCTTTTTCTAAAAAAAAGTCCAAAAATGGCCGCGTCAAAATGTCGAGGACAGTAATTCTTCGAACGCGAAAATATTCTTTTAGATCTTCGTTTGAAACAAAAACAGTAGTTTTAAGGACAGATAAGCATACTTTATTATAGAGCTCATCGAGCACAATAACCAGGTAGTGATTACTTCCAAAAAACCCAAGCTTGAATTATTTTGCTTTTTTTAATACGTTTAGGACCGCGAAATCGCGCGCGGCGAAAAAGAGTGTACTTCCGGCCGTTAGCCATAAAGGGACCTTATTTCGCAGCCTGTGGGCCATATTTGTAACCAGCATGTCAGATAAGCTCCATACCCAAAGTCCTGAGTGAATTCCAAGTGTTTGAATTTTGTCGCTTGGGAGAGACTTTGTGCTTTCTTGAAAGATAGGAGAAAGAACTCCGTTTTAAATAGTATTCAAAAGTATCTATGATGTACACTGTACACATCATTATTGAAACCACGGTTTTTCCCTTTGAAATTGAAGCAAGGAAAAGTTGCGACGTCGCAGGCGTCGTTCGCGTTGCCGCACTTCGTTGCAACTCTTGTTCGTTTTGTCCTCATATCTCCTAAACAAATAAGCGCGGCACAGCTCTACAGAGTCATTTGAAAAGTAAGAGCTTAGACCTTTGACTTAACAACTTTGGACTAAAAGGAAACCTGCTGTAAACGCCAGAAAGACCCTTCAAAGCAGCGTGCTGCACCATGTGCAGCACCGGTCCGAAACGTGTTAAAGTAACATCTGATTCCATTTTCAAGCCAAATTTCTTCACATGAAAACATAATCAAGACATCCCAACAAAGCTGTTCGGATGTAATGGATGCTTCTTGCCACCCCTATGCATCGGATTTGTGCTGGTGAGTTTCTTTGTTGAAAATGCCTCTTCACAGTGCGTGCACATGACCCCACCTATACCTCACAACTGACTTGCACCGCTTTGCAGGCTTACTTGGCCGGCAGTCATTCTACGAGTCTGCGAGTAGGCTCATTCGAAAGGGCGTGACTTCCTGGACAAGAAGGTATGCAAACAAGTTGTATTTGGAGAGTCCCGGAGATTTTACGGATAGGGTGAAAAAGCGCAGCTTCTGTGGTTGATAAGGATTTTTAGCTAAAGTTGAGCAAAGCTCCTTTCGCCACCGACTCCATCCTGGAAGTTCAAAACTGTCAATTTTCTTGTAATACTCAGACAATCAAAGGCTATGGTGAGGCGGCGATAAATAGCAGTTTCACTGAGCGGGCGGCGATACTACAAAAGTGGCAGTGAGGGGGCGACGTCATTGTAGGAATGGCGGTGAGCGGGCAGCGACGGGCTACCAGCGAGCAGCTATAATCTTACATGAGTCAGAAAATAGCTGCAGAGCACATTCATTCCTACAAAAGCAGCCAAAAGGCGACGATGAGGCAGCGACTCCGTTAAGCTGGCAGCGACCGTGAAACGATGGGGATGCGAATACAGGATTTCTGTCAGCGGGCCGCATCAATGCTGTGAGAAGGAAGCCTTAATTCATAACGCTGTATTGTGGCTGCCAACTGGAAGCCATATCGTTGCCCTCTCGAGACATTGTTGATCGCAACAGAAAAGTTAGATTTGCAGGCAAACGAGATTGGCAGTTTAGGCTTGCGTCATTTTTTCATTTCTTGTTGCCTAATCTTTGTTTTCAATATACAATGTTACTCGCGCTGTACTCTCTTTACTTGTCTTCCTAGGCTCATGTAATATCACTTTTATTGGCCGGTCAATATAAAAATATGATTTCTATGATTTTTGCTTGCTTTATTTCGGTCTTTCGTCATTCAGCTCCATGTTTATTTTTGTCTGACTGGCTCAAACGCTTTATCCAAGTTTTGCACGTGGGGCTCATCCTGTTGGATGGCAAATTCGTCCAATGCGGTTCCTGTGAAGGTGGGATTTCTCCAAGCCTTTTAGAGCACTCCTTATTAGCCCACTACCCACTTTTCGCAATTCGCACGACCTGTCACCACATTACAACCGCAGAACGTGAGTTACATTCTCTACAGAATTCCATTCCGCTCGTACATCATAATTGCAAAGTTTTTCAGAAGCGTATCTTTGAGAGGGGCCCATCCCAACCATCGCCGTCATCGGTGGCACAGTTTCCAAGTGTGCCCAATGGTCCAGTGAGTATTTGCATTTGATCCTTTCTGATTTTTTGTTTTCAAAAAGCAAAAAATGATTTACTATGTCCCTAAGTATTATTTTTAATGCCTTTTGAACACCACAAATACTTACTTGCATGCCTGACATGATTTCTTGTCATTGTGACCTAGCGTGAAGCGTAAATAGGCTATCGAAGGCTGTTTGAAGGATGGCTTTGGCATCATGTGCAACAAAATGTGTTTGCTGCACGTGAACTATAGCAATCGTTCGCATATCTGTCGACTATTGACTTTCATAAGCATTACAAGTCAGCTTTTAGAAACGAAGAAAACCAGAAGTGCAAGGGGGAACACAAGACCTAACGAGGTTTTAAACACGACGCAACAAAATCCCGGAAACCGACACCAATTTTTCAGTTATCCACTTTTGAGTGGCTTTAGATTTCAATCTTACGATATCTCTCTGATTCATTTTCTCATAACTTATCTTAACTTTACCAGTATACATGTCTATCTTAGTGCATAACAATATTAGTAATTGTCTATCTCATCTCATTCTATCTCATTCCATTATATGCCTTTACGATTCCAACACAGCTGGTGCTCTCTACGCGTAATATCTGCCTTCCAATCTGCCTTAATCTGAAGTGATCTGAAGTTTGATTGATTTTCTGATATATAATATGTTATGGCATCATACGCACCGTTACACTTCAGATCAAGTCAAATCATCATCAGATGAAAATCTAGTAATGATTCGATTTGCTCTGGACTGTAACGGTGCGTATGATGCCATAGCATCTCTTTCATTCATCTCATATTTATTTCTCCATGTGGTCATATCTCCAGATGGTTATGTTCTTCATTGTTACTTGTCATCGTTATAATGAATTAAATCTCAGACAATCACAGGCTCTCAGCCGGCAGCCACAAAGCCACCGCGCTTTTGATGGGTTTTCGCGGTGGCTTTGTGGCCGCCGGCTGAGAGCCTGTGATTGTCTGAGTTGAAGTTACAGCGTTGTAGTCCAAGCGTAACAAGAAGCTACACAGACAACATTTTCAGCCGGCAGCCACAAAGCCACCGCGAAAACCCACCAAAAGCTCTGTGCCTTACCGCCTCACTGTCGCTTCCCGCTGAAAACTGTAGAAGCGAGCGGGCTACAAATATGGCACTGAGCGGAAGGATAAAGCTGGCAGCGGGCGGACTGCTATGAGGGCTTCAGCGGGAAGCGAAAGTGGCCGCGGTAAGGCCACGGCGCTTTTGGTGGGTTTTCGCGGTGGCTTTGTGGCTGCCGGCTGAGAGTCTGTGATTGTCTGAGTAGGTATATTCCGGAGCTTTAAGATTGTTCTAGTGTTGATAACAGCCTTCACTCCATTCACATCCAAGGCTGCGCTTTTTCACCCTATCCGCGAAATCTCCGGGACCCCCAAACTCAACTTATTTGCATACCATCATGTCGAGGAAGTCATGCTCTTTCGAATGAGCCTACAAGCAGGTTCGTAGAATGACAGCTGGTTGAGCTACAAGCTTGGAAAGCTTTGCCAAAGTGGTGAGGTGCAGGTGGGGTCATGTGCGTGCACTGTCAAGAGCCATTTTCAGCAGAGAAATTCACCAGCACACGTCTGATGCATAGAAGATGACGGAGAGCATCCATTTTATCTTAATAGCTTTGTTGGAATGTCTTGAATAGGTTTTCATGTGAAGAAATTTGGCTTGAAAAAGGTTATTCAGAAGTTATTTTTTGGAGAAAATTCTGTCTTTGCCCTAAACAAAGACCTAAAGAAAATTCTCGCGTTCGAAAAATTATTGTCCGCGACATTATGACGAGGCCATTTTCGGACTTACTCTGGGAAAAGATTGTTAAAATTTTTAAATTACATATTTCCTAGAAAACGCAATGTGTTGATTGTAGCTCTTGAAGAGCTCTATCACACCATGCAACCCAATCATTTTCTCATCTTTGTTTTCCATCCGAAAATGAGCGATGAAAAAAGGAAGGCTGCTTGTCCGCAACTTTTTGGCGGTTACTGTATATGAAAGTGGGGAGACAAAATTCAGGTATCATGAGCATCAATGGTGAAGAGCTGAAGAAGAGAACGTTATACAAACACCTAGGCCGCCACATCTCAGCGGAAGGAGGCCTTCAAGAGCAGGATGAACACAGCGTAGGTGAATGGAGAACCCTAACATCAGTTTCGTGCGAGTAAAGTATGTCAGTGCATCTCGAGTCAAGACGAACCGCACCATCACCCCAGCAGCACTGTATAGCAGTGAGTGCCGGCCATGTACGCGAAAAGGAGCGCAATTTTAATGTCACGGAAAAAGTGTGCTGAGGACTTTAGGCAGGACACTGAAAGACCATACACTATAGGAGCCCAAATAACAGTAGCTTTAATCGCATAGAAAATGCAAGACAAGAGATCACAGTGGAGGGAGGAAAGCCAATCAAAGGTTGGCCTTAACGGTGGAGGCACCAGGTAAAAAACTCAGGAGGAGACCTAGCAAAGTGCATGGACAGGATCAAGGCTGTCCTTCGTGAGCTTGGAATAAATGAAGCCTTACTACAGGCAGAAAACATGAAGACGCCTGAAAAGAAAAGCAGACCCTGCATAAGTGGAACTCATGCGAGGATAAAAAATATTGGAATTGTTTTGTTTCAACAAAAAAAAACCAACAGGACAGCAAACTCAAACGTTACTTATATGGGGGCATCTGACTACTCAGCAACGCGTTGCCGTTCCCCACGCACATCCCTTAGAGGAAGTGTTCAGGCAAGAAGTCGATTTTGAGATTATTTGCTTTACTGGGCCTATTTGCTTGCTGAATCCGAAAATCCACACGGGAGAGCGCGAAAACGGAGAAAAAAAAGCTCCCACGCAGCAGGATTTCCTCATGCCAAACGTTCGCTCTCGGCCGGTGGTGATGTTAGGGCGCTGCTGGAAGCAAGATCGCTCTGGAAGCTGGGTGTGTGACATCACAGAGTGGAAGACCCGCCCATCTGCTGGCTTCCCTCTTGCGTTGGAGCCTTTTTCGACGTTTTCGCGCTCTGTAGTGTGGATTTACGCAAATAGTATAGCGATTACACCCAGGTAAGCAAAAGTGCTCAGCCTTTGCCTTTAAAGTGGCGGCAAAGAAGTCTGACGGAATTTCCTGAACATCTTCGAAAACTGCGCAGCACTACCGTAGAGTCATTGAGCAGAAGAATACCTTTTAGTAAAAAGGGAAGAATAAGACGGTTTAAAGCTCATAATCTGCGATTTGCGGAAGTGGAACTTGAGAAATGCTGCAGGATAGAGCGCACTGAAAGGGTGGGATTAATTGAAGAAGAAATAACTTACAATCTTCCCGTTTCACACTGCTCGTAGATTTTACCTTCTCACTTAGGCCCGTATGCACGAACACTAGCGTGAGCGAGCGGACGTCGCGAACAACTGTCGGCGTCCATTCACTATATTCCAGGAAATACTTCTTTAACTTTCATGTTGTTCTCGTCAATGCAAGGTATATCTTGACGAAAGTCCCCTTCACAAGTTTAGAAAAATATATGTGAAAAGAGTGCGCGCTCATTGTCGCTCGCAAAAAGCCTGTAGCGCTTCGGGACCAAACGTTTCCAGGCGCGCGTTGGTGTTCAAAGCGACGCGTGGGCAATTGGATTTCATGGGGCCTGTACATTCCCAGAGGAGGGGAGGGGATCTGACAAGGGATGGTCATATCTCGTTCCTCTTTTTATCTGTTTTATTCTTTCTCTATCTATCTCATGCAGGTTTACATACTCTAATATCTGAGTATAGTAGATGATAACGTTGGCATACAAGTTGAAAAATCCACTGTTCTATGTGGTCCCTGCGAATCCCCAGGGATCACTTCACATTTTCAAAGTCATTTATCTTTCCATAAACTCAATGAAAATGCAGTAAAGTTGTACCGAGGATATACTATGGCGCTGCTAAACGTTTTTATAGAAGAAATCAGTGAAATCTCAGGATATCGAAAAGTTCGATGAACCGCTGTTAAGGGTTCCTTCATTCTACACCGCAGGACGCGTCCTGCGGCGTGCGCCGCTGCAGTCGCAGTGAAAATATAAACTCGCTCGCTGTGAAGGAACCTCTGGGAAAACACGAACGTTCAGCAAAATCCATAACCGGCGAAGCTGTCCTGCCGTGAGCGTATATTTCACTGCTAGCAGCGCACGCAAGATGCGGCGTGCTGCAGCATGCAGCCGCGTGCTGCGGTGTGCTGCAGCGTAGTATGAAGGAACCCTTAACGAGCTAGGGATTATCGAAGAATTAGTAAACTTCAGATTCCACTTCTTTTGTCGAAAACATGTTTAGCAATGCCGTAGTATATTTTCATTCTCAGTACTATTTTACAGCGTTTTAATTAAGTTTTCAGGAAGATAACTAACTTTGAAAATGAGAGGTGATCCCCTGTGGATCCCCAGAGGACACAAGATAGCGAAAATCTAATCTTCTGTGGCAGAAACCTGCCATTTACCAGGTGCAATTATCAGGGTAAGAGAATCTCCATAAGCCAGATAGAGAAAGAAGAAGGATATCTAAAGTAGCGAGATATGAGGTGTACGTGCACACGGGCCTTAAAGCGTTTGGTTCGGTGACTGTCCCTTCACCCTTCGCAGCAGCGGTTGAGTAGTTTCACGTTTTACAGCACAGAACAGCATAAATCTCGTAAATATTCGGAGTCAACTATGCATTTCAGATGGTACGTTGTATAAACTGTTACAAACTCTATACTTACAAAATATCAAAACCTGTTACACATATAATTAATCTTATAAAGGGTTCGGTTGAACAAGAATAATAATTTCAGACCTGCGTTAACTAACCGATATTGACGCTATAAATGGCGTTCATATGTATTTGGTTTAGGAAGCTATTGAAATGTCTGGGAAAAAAGAACAGGACCCGGCACGAGGTTGGCGAATGACAAGCTGGAATTCGTTTTCGGCAAAGAAAGCAAAGGGGAAATCGTTTTTGCGAGGTCCGGGGCGAAGCCCCTGAAAAAACTGGCAGTTTATGCCCTCTGCTTATCTTAACGTATTATGTGCCTCAACAGGCAAACACTGGAGTTCGCACGCGTCAAACAGCGCTATCGCTAATTGACGCACGCGCGACGTCGCTACCGATGCTATTTGCGCAGCATACATGACTAGTTTTCAATGTATGCGAAACGATACGGCATTAAATTTCGTAAGCGAATGAAGAAAGGTTAGTGGAGACAAAGTATGAAAGACTATGGAGAACTTATGGAATGGGAGGTGCAATAAGCGTTTCTTGCAAAAATTTTGCATAATTGGTGAGTGAAGATATGAATTCAAATGACTCGTTTGCAACCCACAGAAGACGATATGGTATGAAACTTGGTACGTACATGCACACGGGCCTGCAGGGCTTAAGTAAAAAGTATCAATGAAAATTATATGACTGAAGGTAGTGGAAAACTTTTTTCTGAAAATTTCCCGCTAAAAATGGCTCGTTTGCAACGCACAGGTGACGAAATTGCGTGGAGTTTGGTGCCTATATGCGCAGTAGGACTAAGGAACAAAGCATGAAAAATTATGAAAAATTTGTGTGAATGAGGAGCGTACCCAAATTTTTTCCAAATTAGGTTGCCAGTTGACAACCTAATGGCAACCTGAGGTTGGCAAAACTTCCAATTCACATAATTTTTTCAAAATTTTTACATAAATCTGCTCTACACCTAAAGCTTAGTATATATTGACATTTTGGTTTCAAACCTCCTCCTCTCCTCATTGCTAGAGCCAAAAACAGCTTCAGCAGCCCCGTTTCCAAAGGAGGAAACCGCGCTCCAATCGATATGCGTGAGGCGTTTCTACCTCTCAACTGGTGCCGGGATCCACAAGATGTTTTATCATTATGTGTTGAGCTTTTTCAAATGTTGACTTCATTGTAGATTTCCGGAATGATCACCGCATTTGTTTTCGATAATGTTGTCGATAAAGTTTCTGGATAGACTTTTTTGATGAAATATTTTTTTTTCATGGTAAACTATTCGCCGCACAAGCACAAGAACCGGTTTTTGGTTCAGAGGTGTATTCGTAAAGTATTTTTGGAGTCAAAGGGGAATCCGTTTTCGAAAACCCCTTCTGCCAATTTCGTGCTGGGCTTTGAGAAAGAAATATGTGGAGGTATAACAAAGAGGGTGAAAAGGGCCTTGCCTATACAGTACCAAACAGATTTCTTTAGCAGACACTATAGGAGACGGTAATGTTTGAATCTGCGCTTCTCACATATTTTCTACCCTGTCCCTATACGATAACAAGCTTTTTTTCCAAAACTCTCCATAAATAAAGAGACGGAATAGAACTTACCATGATTTCCCTGTAGTATAGCAAACTCCACGTGGAAACTACTAGGCCAGGTGCCATCTGGCCTATAGGATAGGCAATGGCAGCATCCAGTTTGTCAATAGCCACTACGAATGCAGACATAGCGCAACCGTAACAGAGACCAGTAGAGAGCGCAGGAATTATTGCATTTGAACTGACCCATGGACGATTGCGCCTGAAAAGATCTAAAGTAATGCTTAGCAGCAGTGCGAGCATTTCTCACCTCATAATCGCATAAATGACAAAAATACATACGGAGGTAGATAATATCCCACAAGTGTATGAAAATAAGTAGTGTAGTGGGTTAGTTGGCGCGCCCGGAAACTTTTCAGGGTGGCTCTGTAAATAAGCATATTTACATAAGGTTTCCTATAATATTTTTTCCCAGAAGAATCGACTTTTTTGACATAATCGCGTGGAACATTGTCCACAGATTGTAGAAAAAAGCGTTTTTTAATCACATTGCTTTTCAACTTATTCAACTAATTAGAATTTACGAAAAATTTATACAGGTAGTCTATATACCACAGGCGACCATACATCGACAAGCCGTACAGTTTTTTGAAGCTTACCATCATGTAGTTTACTGGAAGCCACATCGTGCCGTAGAAGAGACCAGAAGCCATTGCGCCAATAACGCTTCTGAGATTACGAAAGAGCGTAAGAAGCATATAATCTTTGGATTCGGATATATTAGAAAATCGAGAATTTTCTCAAATTACCATGCAAAAAACTCACATGATCCTTTCAATCAGTGAGATATCTTTGACGGTAGATGGTTCTCCCTCTTCAGGCTTTTCTTTTCCTTCTGAGGTCGGTAGAGTTGTCTCAAAACACAGCAATTAAACCAAACCCATGCATTGCGACAATTATTTCCAGGCCTTTCATCCTATGATTTTGTATGGTGATGCTTTTTCTACGTTTCCTAATTCAAACGTACATCTTCTCATATTGTTTCGAACTAAAACCTACTCACATCGCAAAATTTGGGTGATTGACTACACTACAAAAGATAGTATTGCTTCCACGATTCACTCGGTTTCACTTCTTTGTCTATAGTCCCGATCATATTCAATTCTTGCGAATTTCATTCGACGCGATCTGACAGGGTCTGCCACATGTCCTCAAATCCAATATCCGCAGACTCCAAATGCACGGCGTGTACAGCTTTTGTAGATCAACAAAATTCTTATATATTCTTCATTCAGAACAATGCTTAGGCAATTGAAAATGAGTGCTGTATGCCTAAAGCTCTGCTTTCCAGTGATGAATGTTAATCTAACAATAAGAGCAAAGTTGATTGTGATATGTTGTTTCAGATATATACTACGTCATCGACACTGCCCACGAGATCGAACGGCTCTTCTATTTTTCCACCTCACGAAAATTACAGAACAGTACAACGGTATCCGACTGCAGAGCGGTGCAGGAAAGTATTAAAAAAGGATAAGAGTTTGAGGCAAAGAATATTACAATGGTTGGAGCTGCGGAAGTCGGAAGAAAGCAATGATGCCACTTTGAATTCCTTGGAATAGTCAGCTTTTCGCTGCCACATTTTGCATGGCGATTGTAATAGAGAGGGTCACCACGATAGAAGTGGAGTCGACACAATAGTCTTTACTTACTAGCTCTGAAAAGCTGAGCAAAGGGATTATTAATGACTAGAAAGAAGGTAAGAATGCTGGGACACATTTACATGTAATCTAAGGTGTTCGAAAAGCAGTAGAGTAGTCCAATTCTCCACTATTTTAAAACATTAAGATAATGTGTTTCACCAAAGCAACCAAGCGACAGTTCAAGTGTCGCTCGTATAAGATCTTCGCCTATCCTGCGGCGTGTTGCTGCCAGGGTCAGCGTGGGGTGTGGCGCGCCACACCTGGGGGTCGTTCTGTGATGGTCAGGAAAGGGGGGCCGTTATAAAGGTTATACTAATGTTAGCTATAACATGATATTCGTCAAAAATATCAGACAGCTCATTATCTACTTCAATGGTTTAAGCATTAACTTTACGATCAGCGTGACAAATAACCCCTTGTGGAGCAAATTTCAGCGAATTTTGAGGTTTGCAAATACTAGACCAGCCAGCTGGATGGTCAATTTCGAACATGTCAACTTTGTTTCAAAGATGAGTTAAGTTCTTTCTTTGGCACTTACAAAGAACTACTAGTTCCTTGTACACATTAGGAATCCTACTCCAAATATACTAAAACAATGGAGTTAAGAGCAAGCCAAGGATCTTATTAATCCCAATTCGCTTTCAATATCTCAGATTAGAGAAGACCAATTAAGCTTAAATCACTTTTGTGAGAATCACGAGGTTTAACTATCGAATATGTTTATTCTTGCCACCTTTCCCCACAGTTCTTTAATAAGACAGACAGCATGTTACCGCAACCCATTATTTTCGCAGTTCCAATTGCATAAGAAAGGAAAACAACTATATCTTTCCCTAGTAGAAACGATTCTGAATGAAATTTCCGCTATATAGAAAATAGGTTCTGCAGTAGCAACGATATGAAAAACTTAGATCTTCGAATGCTCTGGGGTAATGGCAGGGCTCGGCACAGGTGGCTTACAGGGCAAGCTGGATATCGTTTTGGAGGTAAAAATCAAAGGAGATATCGTTTTTGCGGAAGAGCATACCGCTGTCTTTCGATCGCTGCCGGCACGCTGCCGGCATGCCGGCAGCGTGGTCTCCCAAGCAAACAAACGGCTTGTTTACCGTGAAATGAAAATGAAATGACACGAGAATGGGTGTATAGATGGGCAATGGGGGGATAGTACTATGTGCAGAAAATTATGAAAAAGTTATGTGAATTAGAGTCGCGGCAAACTTTTTTTGGAGTTAGGTGGCTTTACAGCCATCTGGACATCCACCTGAGGTGGCTGTAAAGAAAAAGTCATATATTCTCCTTCCTTCACATAATTTTCTCACATGTCTAACATAGCCTTGTTCTACATCAAAATCCACACAACTGAGTTTTTGAATCTCCCAGAATTCCCTCTTCCTCGCCTAGTTACAACCCTTCAAATATTTTATATGGCGGCGGCAAACTTGCTCCAAGCGCGCAAGGGTGCGCGTCGGACACAGCATGTCGCCAATTCGGAGAAAATGAACATCTTTGGTTTTTTCGTCTGTTCGAAGTTGTTTTATGTTTTGTTCCATTACTTTTATTGTTCGATTTGATCCTTTCGCGATCGCGTCATAGGTGATGTCGTATTTTCCTGCCGAAGTCTGCAGGGACTTCGTTTTTGAATAAATGAAAAAGCCACCTCATGCCGAGCCCTGGGAAGTGTTGGCACAACCGTAAAAAGGTGTGGCAGCCACACTTTTCTGAGATTGTGCCACATCCCATCAACTTACTTCCAAGGAGAATTTCTGCGAAAAAACATATATGGTTTGATAGCAAAAATTTCCTACTTTTTGTGAAATGATTGGAGCTGAATTCATCTCCTTTTCATTTGAGCAGTAGTTGTTAGAAGGACAACCTGCAAGCGAAAGATGGAAACGAGACCCTGGCTGGCCCTAATTCCACAGTTTGAGTTGTATTGAGTGCAAAAAGAGGTAGCTAATTTACTGTAGAGATATAATTAACAATGTTTGAAAATAACCTCTTCACTTGAGTGGCCCAATATTGAGAACCCTCAGAATTCGCTAAGTTTGGTAGAGCCTTAAATGACATGCCTACGGGGGCGAATGAACTGGGGGGGGGGGAGGAGTTATAAGCAGGGCCCGGCAGGGGGTGGCATTTCAGAATTTTGAAAACGATATCCCCTTTGAAGCCAAAATTTCTTACGACTTCCCCTTTGACCCTATTTTTGACCCCCGTAAGTCCCTGACAAACAGATATACACAAATAATAAGATGGGCGGCCTCAGCGCTTATTATAGTAGTACCACCTGGCTTTCCTGGTCCAGCCCGGGTCACCGTTTGAGGGGATGGCCAAAAACCACACTTTGTCCTTCTACCTTCCCGTCCTTTTGGGCCATATTCTCCACCCCTTTTCTGCAGTATCAATACTGCACTGCAGCCCTCCCCCTTACCCTCCTGCACGAGCTTATCCCAGAAAGGCTTATTGGAGTGACTGCACCTTCTAATTTTAAAGTGGAAATGAACTTCACTGCATTGTTCACACCAGAATGTGCAAACAGTTTGTTAGCGGTTGATAAGTGTTCACTTTCCTTGCAAGGTGCCAAAAATCATTGAATTGATAGAAGAATTCCACGAATTGCTTCGAAGGGTAGCTTAAAACCATCTACCGAGGCCGAAAACATACGTTTTCAAGGTTTCAGCTCAATGGGTTCATCCGCAAAGGAATCTATAAAAAAACATAGGGTCAAGATTTGCACAAATTTTGACGTTTATATATCATGATACTACTCGTTTATTAATCAGCTGCGAAACTTTACAATTTACAATAACCGATTGCGATTGGAGTGCGCTTTCCGAGGCCGATCATAATGCTGTGAACCCTATTCGGGGCTGTATCGAAGCGGTGCCTTGGTGGTTTTAGCAGCGGATTTGAACATATAGTAATACTCTCGACCTAGTCCACATTTATGTAAAGAAATCCGGGAAATTATGTGAAGAGAAGCAGGGAGCCACCCCAGGTTGCTCCCAGGTGGCGCGGGAGCCACCTAATTTCGAAAAACACTTACCATTCTTTAAATTCACATAAGTTTCTCATAATTCTTCATACTTTTTTTGTGCTCATGGTCCTCCAGCTATACAGCAAATTTGGTGCCATATCGTTACTTGTGCATTGAAAACGAGCCTATTTTGTTATTTTCCTCTTACAAGAATTGCGATTTGAATTCCCGCCTGCGGGCAGGCTTGCGATCGGAGCACAGAATCTTCACATTGCTGGAATCTAAGTTCATAGCACAGTAGCATCAACAAGGAATGATGAATAAAGAATGATATGTGCATTGTTTATCGGTAATTTCGGGCCAAAAACGATATCCAGCTTGTGAAAGCGCCACCCCCGCCGGGCCCTGGTTATAAGCGGGGGTTGTGTGCCACGCCTCTTGCTCGACGCTGGTTGTCGCTCCTCTGCCGCGTCGTTGAAAGCACGCTTTGTAAATTTCTGAATGAGTTTTGTAGGCATTCTCTTATTATGCTGTCAAACAATAAAGTCGCTGAAGGTCTAGAGTTGTTTATAGCTTCGATTTGCGTCGTGATTGTGGTCATCTCTTCAGATGAAAGTTTTTTACAACCGGCCGCTGTTTGAAAGCTTCTTTCGACAAATCTGCCCAGTCGTTTCCAAACTCCCCCACCCATGGGGGGGGGATGCCGGGGAGATTTTTTCAAATGGTCAATTGATAAAAAAAAATCTCTCTATTCCTCGCTACAAATTTGATCTGTGTGGTTTCTTTGCAGTGAAAAACAAAAATCATTTTTCAGCCTAAAATTCTTCAGTATACTTTGGTCGAATTTTTTTTTCGAATAATAGAATAATCGAATATGCTCGAAAATCAAAAATTTCAAATAATCGAATTTCGAGTTTTTCTAAAAACAAAAAATGTCGACTATCCGAATTCCGAATATTTTCGACGTCAAAAATGACGAATAATCGACTAAATATTTTCGAAGTAGGAAAATTGTCGTATAATCGAATGACGAACACTTTCGAAATGGAAATAATTCGAATAATCGAATTTATTCGAGGAAAAATTTCGAACAAACGATTAATTTGCGACTATGTCGAACATTCGAACAAATTTTGATCGAATTAGCACAATGAAGGACTAGATGTAGTGGGCACAGGGCTCGGCACGAGCTGGCACCAGGGAAATTTCAAAACGAAGTCCCGTTTGATACTGAAAATTTCGTACGAAGTCCCTTTTGACCTGTTTTGAAAACCCGTCATCATTTTTATATTATGTAAAAAAAATGTAGTAGTGTTTTCATGCATTTCTGTTTCATGAAAGAACTTTTCACAGCTTTCTGAGCTTTTTAAGTGGTCGAATCACATCTTGAGAAGCAGAAAAAGCCGATTTTTCGACGGCGGAGCGGACCGAGTGGTTTTCAAATTGCTATAAAACGCTGAAAAGAGAACATTATGAAACTGTTTCTTCTCCGTATGTAATCTTTTACAGTGTAGATACATTTTATGTAAAAAAGTATGAAAACTTATGTGAGCAAAGTGTCGGTGCCAGCTCAGATGGCACCCAGCTGGCACGGTGCCAGCTAATTCAGAAAAAAGTTGGGCACAGCTTTCATTAACATAAGTTTTCATAAATTTTTGGCCCGTAGTTCCGGTCCATCAACGCGCATGCACACACCAAATTTGGTGTCATACTATTGCGTTTTGGCTGAAAACAACGCCTTTGTTTGTTGATGGACAGCTTGCCAATGGCATGCCGGTGGCATGCCGGCGGCATTTTTGCGTCAGTTCTCTCGCCCCTGTAGAAACGATATCCCATTTGCTTTCCGCGCTAAAAACGATATCCAGCTTGACCCGGTGCCAGCTGTGCTGAGCCCTGAGTGGGCAACTCGAACAACAAACGATATTTGCTGATGTAGCAATCAAAATTGTGACGCTGTCACGAATTTGATCGATTACACGAAATTGTGCAAATCTTATATATAAAGCTGAATGTCTGTTTGTCTGTCTGTCTGTCTGGGGTGTATGACTTTATGAACGATAGCATGTGCCAGCCGCCTGCTGGGTACCGTACGCGATGCGCTGAACGCTCCGCCTCCTTGTCAAATAGTAGGAATGCGTTGCAACTATCAGAAAACTCTAATATTTCGTTCATGCTCCTTCAGTTAGTCAGAATCTGGATATAGAATAGAATTCAAAATTTCAATTGAATTGAAAACCGGCTTTCAGAATCATTTTTCATTACAAATTAGTTCGCAAGCTCTTTTTTGATGTGTTTCAGTTCTTTGTTCTTAGTAGGTTTGTCCAAATTGATATTTTATAGCAACTGTGAGGAATTTGTTCCGAAAATGCTTGGAAAAGTATTTCAATTCTCTTTATTCACATCTGTTACTATATCGAATATTCTTTATTGTACACTCTCAAGTTCAGTTCAAGAAGACGTCCGCTTATCGAGAAATATTATTATTATTGCTGAAATGACCAACACGATTATCTCTTTTATCAGAAAACTAAGTTTTAAAACTTTACTCATAGCTAAATACAGATTTCATTACGGCGAGAAATTTTGTTTCAAGCAAAATAATTTCAATAACTGGTATACATCATTACATTTGATAATCTGCTTCAGTTGACAAAATTCTTCCACTTTGCTCCCATCAGTTGGAATGACCGAAAACCAGTTTCAACAAATATTCACTTAAAACTCGAAATTCATAAGAATTTAGAAAAGCGAAATTCGTAAGAATTTAGAAAAACCGTAGTCACTTATGATTTCTCCACGGAATCTGCTTTGACAAAAAATAATTGTGCATTACTTCCAGGAACTGCGCTTTCGAATCAAATCGATTGCTAATTCGCTCGAAGTTGCGTGTGAACAGTTGAAGATAGGAGGTCACCCAGACAATCATGCCTGAGGTGTTCTAGATTGATTTCACACTTCAAATTTGCTACGAAGACACTCGGTCATTCGGAGGTGAAGCAGCAAAACATTCAAGAGATCAGTATCTCACAGATGGGCAAAAAATCAACAAGAAAACAAACGATTCTGTATATAATAAGCTTCTCCCCGGCTTGAAGCAAACTTAAGGCTTAATATCAAGGATTGATTTTAGTGGACTAGTGAACATGGCTATGAACCAGTAGCCAAGCTGTAGTGCAGGAAACTCGTCCATCTAACGATAGGCGGGGCTAACGGTGCGCACCTCATTGACACATGCCTGCCTAAGCGGGCGCTATCGTTCATAAGGTCCGCCACCCGTCTGTCTGTATGTATGTATGTATGTATGTATGTATGTCTGTACGTATCTTCCGAATAGAAAATTCCATTTCTGAACAGATCCGGACCAAACTTGGCACACATACACTTCGGTCCCCGGCGGGTGTCATAGGCTACTTTTCGTCATCGATCGATATCGATTTTATTGATTTTTATCGATTTTTTTGCAGAGTTCACCTACGGGGCTGGGAGTTGGCACAGGGGGGTAATCGAGCATGGGGGTTCCGAATACAATATTAGTTTTCGGAATTATCGATTACTTTTATCGATTTCATCGACTTTTTTGCAAAGTTTGATCTACGGGGCTGGGAGTTTGCACACGGGGGTAATCGAGCATGGGGATTCCGAATACAATATTAGTTTTTGAAATCGTCCATTATTTTTATCGATTTTATCGATTTTTTGCAAAGCTTGAGCTACGGGGCTGGGAGTTTGCACAGGGGGGTAATCAAGCATGCTGATTACGAGTTCGATATTAGTTTGGCGCTATTCGGCTAACCGGGCCCCAAAATTTTTTTGTCGTAGAGCTTGCTCAGATTCGTATATAAGGGTTATCTTACATACTGATTACAGATATCACACTTTCGTCGCAGAAAGTCTCCCCATGTGGTTACGATAGGTGCACGGTAGGAAGTCAAAACCATGAATTCGGCTGGAGTTCGGTCTAGAGAACTTATTCCACATGCTGATTACGAATTTCATACTCTCTCTGCATATTGGGACCTCTTCATAGAGTTAGGGTGGTTACATACGGTGTGGGGTCGAAAACATAGATTTGCTTCAAACTTCGTCTAGGGTGCTCATTTAGCGCGCTGAACATAAACATCATGTTGATTTCGCAGAATGGTGCATTTTCTTGGGTTACGGTGGGTGTAGATGGGTCGAAGTTCTAGATTTGCTCAAAACCTTACCTATAACGGTTCACAAGCATACTGCTTATGAATATGAAACTTGCTCGCTGTCATAACGCATTAGTGAAGTTATGGTGAGTTGCAGGATTTGAATGGTCAGGGCCAATTTAGGTCCCAGATATTCATGAAATGGGGAAACGGTCGTTTTGCATGGCGGTCTCCAACGCCATCCTGATAACCTGTCCCAACGTGTAACGCACGCGGCAAATCCCCCCCCCCCCCCCTGATTTGCTTAGGCAAAAGCAGCCGAAGGGTGTATCGCACGCGGCAAATGCCTCTCCCCCTATTTCTGCTTAGGCAAAAGCCGCCGAAGGGTGTATCGCATGCGACAAATCTCCCCCCCCCTATTTCTGCTTAGGCAAAAGCCGCCTGTATCGCGCGCGGCAGTGGTCCTATAAGGAAAGCATTACGGTCGTGGGAAACTTTTATACCACACGAATTGCCTTTATCGCGGGGACTGAGGACGATATTCTTTGAACAGCACTTTAGGTAATTCCCTGCCAAGGTTTCAGGCAGGTTTATGATTTTTACCCGCTGCCACGCGATGACTATGATATTGTCATCAGCGGCTCAAATAACCTCATATACCGAGTTTGAGCAAGATCCGTTATAAAAACATTTTGGGGCCCGGATAGCCGAATAACGCCACCAGTTTTTAGAATTATCCTTACTTTTATCGATTTTATTGTTTTTTGGGCAAAGTTTGAGCTACGGGGCTGGGGGGTTGGTGAGGAAGGTAGGTGAGCATACTGATTACTCACGCAGCGGGAATAGGGAATGTAGAAGTGGGCACAGGTAAAGGTGTACAGGGATAGAAATGGAACCTTTGTCGTTTTTGACAGGGCCAGGCGGAGCCGGGTAAGCCAGCTAGTAATCGAATAAACATTAAAAGTAGATATTCGAATGTTCGAGTAACTTCCAAGACCAAAGTTCTCGAATAATAAATTCGAAATTGACAAATTCCGAATGAGCGGGTATCAAATATATTCGAGATTTTGAAATTTTCAAGAAATATTTCGAATGAAATTTGTTCGAATACTCATTCAAATACTCGAAAACTTGTTTGATTCGGTACAAAGCATACTAGACAGACTAAAATCATAGTGCAAATAGATATATGAAGCGTAGAAAGCTTTACTAGATGAACGAAGCAACTGGCATGTGAGATCACATGTCCGCTCATCTCAACCCAAGATGCTCCTTGAGCGCTTACGCAATGCGCATCTAGAAGGCGAGTGCGTTATGAAACCTTCGACGTTCTTCCCTCTACACCAACGTCTCCGGTGCAGATGCTATACAGAGTATATGAGTTTTTGAGTGAACATCATAGCTCGTTCAATTTACACGGTTTTAACATAAGAGCCATGAAGCTGCTTGACAATTGCCTCAAGTATTCCTCATTCCGCTGTTCTAGGCAATACCACAGGTGAGTTAGGGGTTTAGCCATGGAACAAAAAATAGCACTTACAGTTGCTTTAGCCTCTATGTCCTAAAGGAAGGTCCTGTTCATTCGCGTAAGGCTCTTCTATACTGCCTCTATAACAACGCTTGCAGCATTGCGTGTTCTACTCAGAAAGAAGTTGACACATCGAAATTCACAATATTCGATCGCATCAGCATCAGATTCATCCGCGAAAAGCCTAACGAAAAAGGGCTTTCTGAACTCGAGTGTATCTGTTTAGTGGAACATGGTGTATATAGTAGTACAGATACATTGTTTCCGTAAACCGACTAGTAAGTAGATAGATTATAGTTCAGCAAATCCGCGCAACATGAAACCAAAATCCCTAGAGCCAGCCAGATGTATTGCTGCTGCGAATGAGTGCGAGCTGACAACAGTCTTTGTTGCGTACCATGTAAAAGAGCATCACGTATTCTTGAAACCAAATCCCTTTTGCATACCTTCGTTGCGAAAAACCTCAGCAAGTTGGTTAGGGCATAATCGAGCCTTCAAGGTACGTCAGACTCATGAGCATTGCTCTTCTTACCCTCAAGAAGCAGCTATAACGCAATGTGATTATGGCAATCTTTGTATGTACTATTATCAATGTACTGACGTACCAACTCTTGAGTGGTACGTCAGTACAAGCTGGGAATGCACGAAGGCATTGAGAATGGCCCATCCCAACACATCCCAATCATGTAGCGAAGAAGCGAGCAAAATAGGGCGAGCGGTGTGCATTCGGATCAAGGAACACTTGGACGGACTCGCAGAGAATGGGGCATACCTTCGATATATAGAGCCATGTACGTTGATAACCTTCACTTTGAACGTCATTATAGAACACAATCTTCACCTGGAGAGAAGTACAGAAGTTATCCGGGGCGACCCGGATATTATGACATAACTAATGACATAACCATATAGGGATGAATGTGAATGAGGGTGACATCCAAAAGAAGCTCAAAAAACGAAGAATTGCATTTTTATGGCCTTTTTTGCTGAAAAAAAGTTTTTATTCAAAAATTCAATTAGAAACTGGAACAAAATTACTCATTTAATCTTCCTCTAGACTGCGATTGAGAGATGGAAGTTCATGAAAGCCGCTGGAGTGCAGTAAAACCGAGAAACTGTGCTCAAATCTTGCGTAGGTAGACGCCACATAAATTCTGGTCTATCATGGAGTGATTTTTAAGACCCGCGACGTTGTCAGTGCTCCTGGTAGTGTTATGAGGATCATAACAACGATATATAATGTTATAGGGTTTTGCCATTTCCCCGCGGAGATCAATGACCAAAGCCAAATACCCCGCCGACTCTGGTCTGTCTCCGCTGCTCGTCTGCGTCTCGCGTTGCGCGCTACCTCGCTACCTCAAATGCGGGGCGCCGGGCATTTGGCTCTGTTAACCTTTTCTTCGTTCTTCGGAGCCCAATTACGCCAGTCTATATAACACATTAAAGCTCTTGATCTCCATTTTCACGCTGACAACGTCGCAAGACTCCTTTTTATGATTTGAACGAGAAATCTGGAAAAAACGGCGTTTTCGAAAACCTCTTGTTTTTTCTTCAATTTAACTCTTTTCACTCGGTTTTTTGTGTATTCAATAGGACTTGTTTCTGTCTATGATGTAGATAACGCCGCCGACCTTACTTCTTTGCTTATGCCGGGTTTTCTTGCGAAAATTACTAAAAAGTGCGTTTTTCTTTACCTTGTTGTCTTTCAGTTCTTTCGCAACGAATTTTCTCCAGCTTTGATGATACTTGCTCAGAATGATAAGCGCAAGAATCCAGACAACGTCGCAGGATACGAAACGACTATGCAGGGGTGAAAATTTAAAGGACGCATCAAAAATCAGATTGGCGTCGATGTGCAACATATCTTTTCAGACGTGTTTAACACGCTCAATTCAGTTGTTGACAAGTTTTCCTTCTTATTTCGGTCTCCCTACTACCGCCACAGCTAAACAGCGTTTTTTTAATTGGAAAAGAACTTTGTTCTTGTTGCCACCCAAGTTAACCAGCGATCTTGAAGGAGAAACTGTGCGTAGGAAAAAACCACCAAGTTAAGGTTTTAAATTTGGTGATGTGCTAACCTCTGCTTTATATGAATTTTTCGAGTTCCCTGGTTTAATTTAATTCATATCTCTAAACTTCCATCTATTTTTCTGAAACAACCTTCACTTTTTATAGGGAGCAGGAACTCAGACAACTATCACTTTCTAGGCTCTGTCTCTTGACTAGCAAAGGCATGGAATGGAGACAGCATTAACTTCCTTGGCCGCGTACAACAGTGCGCATCATGAAACGCTACGTTCGACGGCTGTCACGATCTTATCGCACAAACCCCAGACGAGAAAAAGGATTCAAATTCCATTTTCTTTCATTGGTTTTTTTACGTTAGTCAGTGACTTTATGCCTTTCATCTGCTGAATCGAGCTTAAATGTTGACATGCTGCGAACAGCGGTGTAATTGTTGATTATTTCCATCCGGAAGATAGCAGAAACAAACATAAAGCAGTGGTCAAGAAAAATAACGTTTGGGCTTATAATACTACAAGCTGCACTGTCTGTGTAAACTCGCCTGCCAGCTGGGGCGGTGCTACCGGTACACCGCTTATTGACACCCGGCAATCAAGGGGCCACTATTGTCAGCAATCGTTATTCTTGACATATACCGTTGAAGTTATAAGCGAACCGTCCGAACCCTTTGTGGTGATCTGCTAGGTCGAGGCCGGTCCAGCGGCGCTTTTCTGTGGGTGATCGCTTACTCTTGAATCCAAGGCCATAAGGTACGCATGGACTTGTTTCGTATCTCTCGTTTTTTTCTGGTTCTATCAGTTCTGAGTCTTATCGATGTGGTGGACATGGAGAATTTGTGAGGACAGATTACAAATATCTTCGTTTTCACTCTGAAGGAACACGGAGACTCCAGAACGTCCGGATAAATCTGCGTAACAATCTTGGTCTTACAATTAGCTACAATCTAATTGAAATAACTCCATCGGAAGGTGGCAAGAGATGATAGCACATGGCAGCAGTAGGCAACAGCAACAAAGTCAGTGCACTTATCTTCCTTCTCAAACTCAGACCATACCTCCTAACTTGGAGTGCAGGTATCATCAAAATGTTGTGTGCAAACCTGCACTTTTGACTTTGACTATAAATCCTACAATTATAACTTCAAAACGCACCTAATCATGGTTTTGTTTGGAACGAATCTCAGTTCTTGCTTGGCAAAAGTTTGCGGTTTTTAACGCACCTCCACACTCTCCTTAGCTTCTTCTTGTCCGGGTTGTTTCTGAGGTGTGTTTTTCACAAGTGAATACATCAGTGCCCTGAGATGCAAATTCCAAAATTCCTGTGAAAGCTATGCAACTTTATGAGTTGAAGTTTTCTAGTATTGAATAATAAAGTAGCAATAAAATCTTCCTACTAAGCAGCTGCAGTGGTGCGTTTCGAATTTTACTTGCTCAGTGCTCATACACATTAATATAGTCGGAAGTCACCCCTAATCTCGGGATTTTAGATTCCTTACTTCTACACTTCCTTCCCCTCCCTCTCACCAGCTTCCCTCGGTCTATCACTGGTGCATACATATCGGAGAGTTCTCATAAGTTTGGACCTTCTTGATTTGTACGATTAGAACGCTCAAAATGTGTCATAAAGTGAAGAGAGCAATTCATACCATTGCCTCTTCTCTTTTTTGAGCCAAATATTGTAAGAACGTATATGTAATAGGCTGGCACACAGGTTTTGCAACTAATTTCGTCACTTTTCGTGATGCATTCATTGATTTGGATTAGGTAGTAGGCTGCAAATGTTGAAAGCTGGTCAAATTCGAAATTTTTAGCGTCGGAAAACTAAAAATAAGGCCGTTCACAGTATGAATCAAACGCATCAAGCCAAAACTAACTGCACAGATTATCAAAGGTTCCTCCTTGGGTCTGGGCACCATACCCTCCATACATAGAGCCATATACTCTGGCAAACTTCACTTTGACCGTCATGGTAGAACGTAACCTTCACCAGGAGAAAAGAACAGAAGTATTCGGGGCGAAGCCCCGGATGTGACATAACTTTACAGGAGTGAATGTGAATGAGGCAAGTATAGTGAGTGCATTTGAAAAAAAGCACAAAAAATTAAAAATTGCGTTTTTAAAGCCTTTTCTATCGAAAAGGTTTTTTTCGAAAATTTCCCTAGAATTTAGAACGACAATTTTCAATTAACGTTTTTATAGACTACGATTGAGTGCTTGAGTCCAATAAAGCTGGAGCTCAATGAAAGCGAAAAACCGCGCTTAAATCCTGCGCATCGTTAGGTTCCAGTCAGGGCCCGGCATAGATCGTCTGGAAGCAGGTTGTACTTCGTTTTTGGAGCATAAAGCAAAGGAGATATCACCCTACACATTCAAAGGAGATGTCGTTTTTGACGAGTCGGGGCCCAGCACCAAGAATAAGCGCCATTTAGTCGAATACAAGCTTTTCGGACAGGTTATAATACGATTGACATGATCTATCTTGTATGGTGAGTGCGCCCGATTTGAAAGCAAATCTAAAATAAGCAAATTGCTTGTTTACAGCGCACACAGAATCGACACCAAAACTGAACTGTGTACATAGAAAATTATTTGCAAAAGAATTATGTAAAAAAGTTTGAAAACTTATGTGAAATAATACGTTTACCAAAATTAGATCGTCTCCAGGCAGCCACCAGACGATCTGAGATCGTCTGGAGCATATATCTTCGTTACTTCACATAAGTTCCGGATCTTTTTAGCATGGACGAATTTCCTGGTCAAAAATCTATCCCTGATAAGAAGACATTTCCTATCATTGCCTTTTCTTTGTTTCATGCCTTCATGTAGCTTTGTGGAATATCGCGCTCCTGCCGATCTCCTATACATGCTTAGTATTCAGCTCCCATTTGGAATTTCACTCTTATTTCAAATTTTTTCTTCCAGACTAGTAAGTCTTTCTTGTCATCTTCTCCCAAGCAAATAGGCCAAATGGAACTTCGTAAAACTTCCGAAAGTCAGGGGAGACTTCGTTTTCAGAAACCTTAGAAACCGACTATTGCCGGACCCTGGTTCCAGCCGATTTATGAGAACCACATGCCCCGTCGGCTCTGATGTCTCCGCTGCTCGTCTGCGTCTCGCGTTGCGCACTACCTACCTCACTACCTTCAAACGAGAAGAACTAGCAAACTGTATATAAAATTGAAGCTCTTTATCTCTACTTTCGCGCTGACAACGTCGCAGACTCCATTTTCTGATCTGAACGAGGAATTTTTCAAAATTCGTGTTTTCAGTATCCCTTGTTTTTTCTTGTTTAGCTCTTTTCAAGCGGATTTTTCCTGCAGTTCATAGACCTTGCTTCCTTCATAATGTAGACAACGTCCGGGATTAACTTACTCGATGTGGTGAATTATCTAGCCAAAGCTGCACAAAGTGCGTTCCTGTTCACAGGCATTTATTGGAGTTGGTAAGCAACGATTTTTTACAAGCTTGGAAGCATTTTGATCAGGATTATAAGCACAACGCTGACAACGTCGGGAAACAGAAATTACGAGAAACGGCCACAATTTTGAAGGACGCATAGAAAGCTAGGTTTCAAACACAACCTATAGTCTGCCCCAATCTTAACCAGGCCAAAATTGACTTGGCGTTAGTGTTCGCGCCACTTCTGCGTCTAGCTATTCTGCTCTCTCCTCAATCTCTTCGCTCTCTGCGACAGCGCGCGTATGCAGCGCAAACCCCTAGCGAGCGCACAAATTCAGCCGACGGTTCGGCCTGATTGGGGCAAACTGTAGCTTTCTATGCGACTTTCTACGCGAATCTCGGCTTAGGAAAGGACAAAATTTGACGTTTTCATACCTAATTCTTTTCTCGTTTTTTTTTCCTCGATAGTCACCACTTCCGAAATGTTTGTTTCTAAAACAATCACAAGGAAAAAACTAGCTTTCCCCGTTTTCCCTGTGCGCGATGCCTGGTCCTGGAGCGAAAACCTGCAATTCGAAATGCCGCCAAACGAAGGTTTTTAAACTGATTGCGGCGTTTTATTGGGTTTTCAGGAGCTTCTTTGGCTTCCGCTGATTATTTTGCATCTTTTTCTCTTCTTTGATTTCCTGTAAACAACTTTCACTTATTATTAGGGACAGATATGCAAACAACCTTCACTTTTGAAGCCCTATCTCTGCACTATCAAAGATGTGGTGGGCAAAGTTTCGGCTTGATATGTTTGACTCAGATTAGGAACGACTGTATTTCTGGTTTTCAGATCCTTGAAATTTCGAAACTTGACCAGCTTTTATCATGCAATAATTTTTTCTATTTCGTTACCAAAATCAAACTGTTCAGTCAGATTCGTTGCCGACTACCTAATCTACATTATGTTTAAAAGTGAACGCGTCACACTCAAAAAGGGACAAGCTACAAAATTAGTTTCAAAACTTATGTGCCAACTGTTATATACCAGTGGCGGAACGAGAAGGGGTGGAGGGCAAGGCTCGGCACGAGTACGTTTCTAGGGTTTCTTAAAACGAAGGCTCCCATGACTTTCGAAAATCTTACAAAGTCCCCTTTGACCTACCTACTTAGGAGAAGATGAAAACAAGAAAGATTTACTAGTGTGGGAGAAAAAACGTGAGATAAGAGTGAAAATCCAAATTGGAGCTGAATACTACGCATACACAAGAGTTTGGCATTGGAGCGCGATATTTAATAAAGCGATTTATGGAGAGATTAAGGCAAAAAACAAAGCAAAGACAGGATATGAAAATGTCTTCATGCTTAGGGATAGATTTTTGACCGGAGAATCCGTCCACGATAGAAAAATCCGAAACTTATGTGAAGTGATAGAAATATATGCTCCAGACGATCTCAGAACGTCTGGTGACCGTATGGAGACGGACTAAATTTGGAAAAGGTAATGCATCACCTAAGTTTCCAGATCTTTTTGCATAATTCTTTTACAAATAATTTTTAGTATGCAGTTCCATTTTGGTGTCATATGATTCTGTGTGCGTTGTAAACAGGTAATTTGTTTATTTTGCTTAGCCTTGCTTTCAAATCGCGCGCACTTTTCGCCATACACGTTAGAGCATGTCAATCGTGTGATAACTGTCCGAAAAGCTTGTGTCGACTAATTGGCGCTTATTCTTGGTGCTCAACCCGATTTGTCAAAAACAATATCTCCATTGCTTTTTGCTCCAAAAACGTCAAAAACAATATCTTTGCTTTTTGCTCCAAAAACGAAGTCCAGCCTGCTTCCAGACGATTGTGCCGGGCCCTCGTGCCCCTTAATATGTGGAGAATCTTTGAAAGTTACTTACATGAGTTCAAAAAAAATGTGCAGATGACTCACTTATAGGCTGCTGCATGACGAAGGCGCAATAACTTTGGGCGCGAACGCGGCTTTATTAGCCGCAGAGCGCATGAGGCGCAGGACTTACGACGGTGAAAATACGCGCGCGCCGCGTTCGCGCCCGCTCAACCAATACCGCTTTTGCGCCTTCGTCATGCAGTAGCCTTTACTTGTAAATAATTGAAATAGGTTTTCATTACTTTTAAAAATACAAACTAGCCTTGTACAAAAATATTCCTAGAGGCGTGGCTATCGCCGCCCCTTTTTTGTAAAGACTGGGGGGAGGCGGGAGGGGGTCTAGGCCCGCAAAAAATTTGAAGCATCCCGAAAACTTTTTGAAGTGCGTGGCTGACGCCACAACTTCATTTGAAAACTTTGCCCCTCCCCCCACCACTGGTATTATACTGCCAGATATCGCTCCAATCACTGCGTGTGGCATCCTTTGAAGTAAGTGGTGACATTTGAATCGCCAAATCATAGGCTACAGATTCAGTTGTCCAGGGGGTTTTCGATATACTCAACCTCGAAGAGATCCCATTCTCAATAACAGAGCCTTTAATCAACTTGATAAATGTTTTTTTTGCTTTTTTGTTGTATCAAACACCTCAAAATATGCTTTTTTGCTTTTGTATTGTTATGTTGATTCAATGAAGGCTTTCCATCTGACGTCAAAGGGGATTTCGCAAAATTTTGCAAAGTCATGGGAGACTTGGTTCTCAGAAATGCCCCAAACCAACGCGCTCTTGGCCCTGCTCTGGCAAATTCTCATTGCATATCTCAACCTTCTAATTCACGTAACCTCGAGTCATTTCTAACTTAATATGTGAGAATGCACACTAAACACTATTAGCGACGGCACCCTCATTGGTAACTTTTCAGTTAAGCATTTTCTAGCCTGACAAAATGTAGAAATGTGTTCTATTGAGTAATATATGATCAACAGAAACAAAGGAGACAAGGAAACAAGGAGAAATCACGGCAAATAAGCCGGTTCTAGTTTTGCAGTTCGTCAGTCAGCGTGCTTAGTGTGCACTACACATATTAAGTTAGAAATGACTCGACGATATGTTAGCACCGTAAACTCCCTCGCGCACAACTTCACTCTTGCCTAAAGGAATTTTGGCAAGGATGGAATATTCGGTAGGAGAGAGAAAGCTTGCAAAACTCACCCTATGATCAAAATCGCTACACCAACGTAGTTGAAGCCTATACTAGCGGGAACAGCTTTAGGGAGCCCGAACATACCGAATCTGACTCCAACACATTTTCAGAATGATCACATTTGATAACTTATGAAATCTATAAATCACCTTGATGTTGCCCAGCCAGACAGACACGAAAAGCTATTCCATAAAAGATTCCCAAGTCCCATACCAATGCGATTCATTATTTGTACAGAAAAGGCATTGGCTGCAGAAGGGTAGCTTTTTCCATTTTTCTAGTCATCATGTAAATATGTAAAGGAGATATGCTAGCCTAAGGCCCATAGAAATCCTCCAATCATGGCGAAGCCATAAAAACCCGGGAAACCTTGAGCTGCATGCACTATTATGCCTATGAAGAAAGCACCCAAACATACGAATAACTGCGAAGTGAAACCTGAATTCTATTTATTATGAGCTAACTCCAAAATGCAGATGTGCTTCCTCACCATCACCAGCGTAGACTTTCCTAATCGGTACAAATTGAGAGCCAAAAAGAAATGACGCAAGCAAAACGCAAACAATCCCGAACCACATTTGCCAATTTCTAAAAAGTTGACTTTGAAGAGGTGAAAAAAATTAGGAAAGCCAGATCCGTACTGGGGCAGTGATAGAGCAACAGCAAATACTCAGCTTACACATCCATTTCACTTATGTTAGACAATATGCCAGATGAAGAGGTCAAATCATCAGGAATGAGAAAGAGAGAGAGAGAGAGAGAGAGAGAGAGAGAGAGAGAAATTAGAACAGTATACTTCAAGGCTTGTACTGGCAAAAAATAGTGATTTGATATCTAAATTCAAGAACAAGATTTCCAACTCAATGTAATTATCATACATTCTTTTGGTGTTTGCTTTGATGTCATGTCAAAACATATCAAATTAATAAAATTGAAGTTTTTAGTGATTTGGACTTGATAAGGTAAAATTTTTTCAACCGAAAAATTGCGTTTATTCTTAACCTTGTGTTTTCAGAAATCGAGAAAATGTCATGGATTTTCCTAATTGTTAGGGGAAACTGAGTACATAGCGAAAAACCGAAAAACTGGACCTCAACATAATATTTTGATAGCCATTGCTTCGTTCCAGGAATTTTGCAAGCTTCTGTGCGAACCATTCCTTAGACCTAAGTTTAATGTTAGAAATCAAGCTTTGCGCGCTGAAGACTAATAGATTGCTACAAGCTTCGTAGCTTTATCGAGCTAAGAATTTCCCCTGAAAGAGTTCCTTGATAAAATAACTAGACTTCACAGTATCGCTACCGAAATCGAAAACGTTTCCTTTCTTGCACAGTAGAATGTTATGTCCAGGGCTCGGCACGAGGTGGCTTACAAGCAAGGTGGATATCGTTTTTGGGACGAAAAGCAAGGGGGGTTTCGTTTTTGTGACCGAAGACACACGCAAAATTGGCGATTTGGCGACGTTTTTTTTAGAGTCGACGTTTCGTTTTTTGGAGGATTTTTAGGGAATATGGTGGGGGTCAAAGGGGACTTCGTAAAAATACCCAAAAGTCAAGGGGGACTTCGTTTTTTGCATTTTCATCTAGCCACCTCGTGCCGAGCCCTGGTTATGTCATTAACAAATTGATGAGATCATCCTGCAAGCTTAATTTGTTTAGATAAGAATGCGAAGTCAACAGGTTCGAGTATTACCTAAACAAGTTTATAATAATAACATATTACAATAATAGCTTGAAAACTGATCAAGAAGCAGTGGTGCATGAAGCGTGACAACATGATAAGAAAGTACATGTCACTTACGTTAATCAGTACGATCACTGGATTACTCCTAGCTAGAGACACGAAAAAGAACACTTTCGTTCACAAACTTGCGCTAGGCAACAAGGGAACTTATGCACACAAATTTGATCATTCAACTCAGTAGTGACAAGATGAAAATTTTGGAATTTTCAGAGTGCAAAAATCCAAAGCTCATTGCTGTGCTGAGAACGATGAACGTTTGAGGTACATTCTATCCTTTTGAGAAAAGATCTCGTCCCCGCCGTGTTGTAGTTTCCCTAGTATCTACAGAGTATGCATATATAATACAAGAAAAATAAGTGACATGGGATGAATGAAAGTCATTGCGTGTCAATCTGTCCTTCAAGTGATCAATGACAGAATATGTTGCAAGAAAAAACACAACAACAATGATTCTTCAGCTGATAACGCTAAAGAGCCGAACGGCGCATTCCACATTTTCTTTCCGATTACATATTTTTGACGAGATGATGGAAGGATAACACGACCGTCTGACCACGACCGTCCGTAAGTCCAGCACAGAAGATATTCGAGTGCTTTTCCAATCGACATTACTCACCCCCTTAGAGCAAAATTTTTTTGGGATGCTTTTGTAATTTTTGTGAACCCGCAATTCCGAAATTTTCAAGAAAATAGCGAGGATGACGGCAGCCATCCCGCGAGATACTTTTTTCACAAATCTAATCTGAAAATTATTTACAAGTGAAAGCAAGTCATTTGTGCAATTTTATAACTCATTTACTCTGAATACAATGCTGCTTCTGATTGTTATTGTATAAGATCCATTGATCCAAAAGTGATAAGGCACCTTGATTTTTGAACAATTTCAAGGGTTTCATTTTGATTATCTACAAAACAACTTGAGTGCGAACGCGTGACTTGAAATCCAAACCGAGAAGGTCTCTCTTGGAACTGGGCGAGTGACTTCTGGAACGGGGGGGGGGGGGGATCTGGAACATTCCTCAGCAGAATTTAGCCTTTTGTAGACGCCTTTTCCTGTCCAGACTACACTCATTGTTCAGTTGTGGTCCTGCTACTGCAACGCTTCAGATTCCCAGCAACCCTCTTGCCGGAACGGTCCCTCAAATCCAAATTTCGCCTTAGGCAGCAAACCTTAGGAATGAAAATGTCTCAACTGTTCGTTATTTATTGTACTGCGAAGCATACCAGCAAAGACAATGTCAGAATCGTATGTACAGTAACAATACATGGTGACCTGGCGGAAAGAGCTAACAATATAAAGAGGTTACACTCTAGGAAGAAAAAGCGGAAGCATCACATAAATAAAAATCTGTCCTGCGTTTTCTGCGAAGAACCAAAAAACTGGCCTACATTCATTAAGAAGAATACTGTTGGCTAATTTATTACAGGTACGACCTAGGCTTCAGATGCTAGCTGGTAAGGGACAACAAAAGGGTATATACAGTTAGCGACACGATAACCACTGGCTACCTGTACTTCTACAACTACTTCAAATCAACAATGGTTCAGTGTCTCATGAAGGAAAGTCTCAATGTTGCGTCCACTGTATACTCTTCAGGTCGATACCTTCCTGAACCATTTCCCAAAGTGGACTCAACTCTCGCAATCTTTCTACTTCCTTTATACAACGGTCGATCGTGTGTTGTATCTAAACTGAATGTTGATTCGATGCTCACAAACTGCACTGGTCGCGACATGCTACACACAATAAATAAAGGATTGCTAAACAGTAAACTTTTCTTTTCGTACAGAGAAAATAACATAACATCAATTCGTTCACCATTTGAATCGCCAACGATGTTGCTGAGAATTTCGCAAAAATAGATTCATTTCCAAACCTACCTCTTCCTCCGTAGTAAACCGACCAATTCCAAATCGAATGGATGAATGTGCCAAGTCTTCACTGGTTCCAAGTGCGCGCAACACGTATGATGGCTCAAGTGAAGCAGAAGTACATGCACTACCAGATGACAACGCTATACTTTTCAACGCCATCAACAACGATTCTCCTAAATCAAATTCAGTTAGTGCGAAGGGTTCAGCAGTGATAATTAGGACGAGCTATGAAAAAACTGTACTACACTACAGGGTTTTGAAAAATTAGCACCTTCGACATAAGCGAAAGACAAGTTTACACATCCTGGATAAGCGTGTTCGGGATCTACGTTCCGAATGATATCACTGCACTTTGATTGTATGCCATCAATGAGCATTTTTGAAAGACGATTGATGTGCGCTGCATCCATTGCTGAAATTAAATAACATATTATCTACTAGAAGCGTACAAACTTGTTGACTATGGTGAGTAAATTACCCATTTCTTCTTCAGCGATGCGACAAGCTGCTCCCAATCCCACACAGAGCGGATGTGGTACTGTCCCAGAGCGTATACCGCGCTCTTGTCCTCCACCATTCATCTGTGCTTCAAGTCGAACGCGAGGTCGACGACGGACGTAAAGAGCCCCAACACCTGAACGAGTACGGATAAAGGGAAAACACAACAAAAGAGAGGGAAGTACCTTTGGGACCGTAGATCTTATGACCTGATATGGACATCAAGTCGACTTTCAAATCATTCACATCGATTGGTATCTTTCCGACAGCCTGGGCGGCATCCGTATGAAACGCCACCTTTTTTGAGTGACATATTTCTGCTAAAAGAGCAGAAGCAATCTCAAATGAAACAAAACGGGAGCAGGGGTAAATGTTAGGTTGAACCGAAAGTTTTGTCGTTTTATGTTCAAAAATTTGTAACTTTGCGACGTGTCAACGGATTTGCTTGCGTGTAATTTTATTAGAAAGAATAATTCTTTCGCTTTCAAACGCTGTTTTGCGGAGCTTCTGTTTCACATTGGGTGCGGAGATAAAAATGGAAAACTAAGACTATATGAGCTTTGACCATTTTGAGTTAGGTCACCAAAAATCTGGAATGCTGCAGAAAAATCTGAAATCGTCAGTACATATGTTCTTTGGCCTACCCTTCGCATCTTTGAAAAGTTTGTGCTGTTTGGACGTCTCTGTGAGAAGTTAAGAATATCGAGTTTACTATGGAAAACGCCAAAATTAATTAATTTGTCAATTTTCGCGAAAATCATAACTTCTCACAGAGACGTCCAAATAGCACAAACTCTCCAAAGTTGCAAAGAGTAGGCTAAAAACATGTGTGCTGACGATTTCAGATTTTTTGCAGCGTTCCAGATTTTTGGTGACCTAACTTAAAATGGTCAAAACTTATATGGTCTTAGTTTTCCATTTTTATCTCCGCACTCAATGTGAAACAGAAGCTTCGCAGAACAGCGTTTGAAAGCAAAAGACTTATCCTTTCTAATAAAATTACAGAAAAGCAAATCCGTTGAAACATCGCAAAGTTACAAATTTTTAAAAATGAAACGAAAGAACTTTCGGTTCAACCTAATATATTCAAAACACTCCTACCTATTTCCTTAATTGGCTGGATCACTCCAATTTCGTTGTTAACTGTCATGGCTGATACAAGACAAGTTTTTGGAGTTATAGCTTGTTCAAGCTCCTGAAATGCAATCGCATAAAACAACAAAAAGATAACATTAGGAACCACTTCACCTTCAAATCTACTCTTCCTCCGTGATCAACAGGCAGATAAGTGACTTTGAATCCCTCTGTTTCTAACTGCCGGCAAGAATCTAACACACACTTATGTTCCTGGAATATCAAGGTTATCCTCACAATGGCTGAGAATATTTTAGGCCCCCACCGTTTGTAATGTAATGACATGATTTTTTCCGGTGTGACGTTGAAATTTCGCCACTCCCTTCACTGCGGTGTTATTTGACTCCGTCGCTCCCGACGTGAATATGATCTCTCTCGGATCCGCCTGTAGTGCACTGTTTATACATTTTGAAAGAATTTTCGAAGGGTCAAAAGCGCTTTTGCTGAATAATCAGCTGTGCTTGCCTTGACAAGAGAAGCTACTTGGGCACGAGCTTTTTCCACAGCTTCTTCAGCCTTCCACCCATATGCATGAGTCCTCGAATGAGGATTACCGTAATCATTTATCATGTACGGAAGCATAGCATCAATAACTCGAGGATCCTAAGATAGTCCAATAAAAAAGATGGGAATGGAGAGGTGAAACCAATGAGAACAAACCATAGGAGAAGTGGCTTGTACATCAAGATATATCGGACTTGCTGCTGTCGGATCCACCGCTTGCGTAGCAAGAGGTCGAGCGCACATACGCGCCACTGTAGTAGCACATTTCCCCGTCAACATTCTGAAAACTAACGAATTATCTTTATCGACGTCCACAGTCAGACCAGCCATATTGATCAACGATGAGCCATTGATTATGGGCTGGAACGTGCGAACGGATAAATGACATAGAACTAGCGGTAAGAAAAAAAAATGAGTTCGATGGAAAAGCCGGATGTTGGCGGAACATCAATTCAATCAAGTCCGTCAAAACGACTTAGAATTGCAATATTTCGACGTTCATCTTACAAAACTGCAGAATGCTTGGAACATACGTACCTTCGAGAAGGCTCACTACTCCAAAACTGGATATGATTTGCAATTAGCAATGATACGCTCATAATCTTCGCCGAACATTATCCATTCTTCTCATAAACATCGCTAACTTCATTCAAATAACACAACATAGTAACTATCCACTTGTAAGCTATTCAAAAACACATTCTAGCTTCGCCGGTAAAACGACGTGGAAAAAATTTTTTCATGAGCCTATCACAAAGTTATAATTCCAATCTGTTCACGGGAGTACACAAGATTCATTGGATGTTTACTGAACGCAAAATACACCCAACTTTCTTGAGATGCACGTAGCTAAAAATAAACCAAATGAAGGACTACGTACTCCGATTAAACTAAATGCAAACCATATGTAGATGAATTACAACAAAAAATTTTTTCATGGATTTGTTCCATGTAACATGGGTAGCCCCTAAACTCAAACAAAACGCACCCCACATATATATATACAATAGTAAACAATTAGGCAGCAACGAAGAGATTTGCAAACGTGCAAGTAGCAACAACTGAGGTCACTTTATTGCACAGAAAATTTAAATAATTTTATCATCCCGTCATCAAGTACTTGAAGGTGCCAACCTTGATAAGAACAAAGTAAGAAGGACAATGCACATTTATATCTACCTCTTTCTGGTACAATGAGCTCGTCATCACAAAGCGAGAAATAAAGATCAGAAAAGGGAGGATGAGTAAGAAAACATGGGCGATTTTTAAGCTATACTATCTTTTGATAGAAGAGAAGAAGTCATAGCGTTGTTCTACCGCTGTTGCTGACTGCCGATGAAAGAGATGAGCAGAAGATTTGCGCGAACAATACAGCAAAGAGGAGATGATTTCGAACAGTAACAGACTGGAATAGGGGGGTCGCCACCGACATTCGGCGGCAGGCACATCGGAATCTGGCGGAGCGGACTCGCCATGGAAGAAACCAGCCTGAACACATTTCAGTAAAATAAGCAGGATAGAAAGCAACTACGACAACTCACCTGTTTAAGAAGTAGCGGCTACTTGTGGGAGAACTTCTGAATGATCACTTTTGACTGATACCGCATCGCCACCCTGACGAGCTGCTTCGACTACAGGGTAGAAGTAGGGATGTGACATAGCCTCACGTGCAGTTAGACGCTCCTAAATCACTATCGTATAAGAAGTGTGGTGAAGCGCATAGTTACGAAAAAATTTTCCAGCAATCCTACCTGATGATCGTAGCGTAGCAATTTGTCTAAGAAATCGATAGCTTCCGGTGTTACAAGATGCTGATTTTCAGCATGTATAAATCTAAATAACAGGTCCAAAATCAGGTACGATTGAAACGTAAAAAAATGAACCCACCTTTCCCAACGTTTCCGTGAGTGACGTCCAAGAATGTCATTGAATCTTGGATCAAGTTCAATGTGATATTTGTCAATGTATTCATGCAGTTCTTCTGTTCCCAAAACTTTTGCGATGCGTACAAGCTGAACGGAAGGCGAAACTCAACATATTTGCAGTCGAAAATAGATCATGAGCAAATGTACCTGGTCATAGTTATCGTGACCATGAAAGAATGGTTCCTTGCGGAAGATCATGCTAGCGAGCATACAACCAAGACTCCACATATCAAGGGAGTAATCATAGCATTGATAATCGACCAAGAGTTCTGGGCCCTAAAGTTTTATATGAGGGAATATTACATCTAATCATGAAGAGGGGAGAGGATGAACAGCTACATACAACCCTGATTGTAAATCACATAGCAGCACACAATGCAAAAAAATTATTGTTCTCCGATTTCCGTTTTAAGCTGTTGTTGCCTTGACTGATGAGTTCGAGCAAGCATCATTGTTTTTTATTGTTCAGTCTTCTACACATGATAACGGGAAGACACAATGCTCTGATTGCGTCAAAAAGCAAAAAACGTGAACAGGCAATGTATCGCCGGCTCCCACATTCGTGTGGAAGCGGGCTGCAGAGTACCCGATAATAAGGATAAACTTTTTGAACCTCCATGTAAGCGTTGCTTTTCGTACTCTATCATTAACTTTATCCTCATAATCAAGGAAAGTCTGCAATTGGCCTCCCCGGGAATATGGAAACCAACCATAACCCCAACCCGCAAATGTGACAACTCTCCTGAGCTTTTCTGTAAAAGCAACCTAAAGTAACCCCATTCGATTTGCTGAAATGCCCACAAACTTTGACTGAATATGCTTCCGTTCCGGTATAAAAAAAAAATGGCAATAAATGTAAGATCCTGGTATGCTAACGTTAGACTGACGTGAATATTGATAAAAAAACTGCTAGATCCAAAAGATAAGCACAAATTAGCTTTTTTAATCTCTTCAGTGCGAAAGAGAAAACTGCCGAATTGAAGAACTGAACTGTAATCTCTTTTGAGGCTGCGTTCATACCGATCTGAAAGTTTGGGAACAGTTCCCGAACTTCGGAATCAGTATGAAAGCAGCCTAATAGGCAGAAAGCAAAGTAGCCTCATTAGAAAAGGCGCTGTTGCTTTATAACAACAAAAAATGATCGACTAGACCTACCTTGAAGTACCGTGAAGCAACTCGCACGTTGTAATCTTGTTTTGGATGGTAGAATTCAGCCAAACCCCAGTCAATCAAGCGCAGCTAAATATAATATTATCTTATACTTTACGACAACCAAAAACGGTCCACTCACCTGCTTTTTCTCATGATCGATCATAACATTGTGAGGCTTTACATCTCTGTGCATGATCCCTTGGGAATGGCAATAGTCCAGAGCCTAATATCAGTTTCATTTTAGAGAAGAACATTGTGAATGTCAAAAGAGAACAAACCTTCAAAAGTTCATATAAATAAAATCGAATATCAAAATCGCTAAGTGTTCCATACAGCTGCTTGAAATCCGAATTGTTCACGTACCTGTACATAGCACTCAACACTGTCCAATAATAGAACAAATTTTCAAACTTACTCGAAAATCAAAGCAGGAGTGCGAGAAATTGGATCCTTGACGACATCTAGCAATGTGATAACATTAGTACCGCCACGCAAGTTTTCCAAGATTTTGATTTCTCGCTTTATCTTCTTCTTTTTTACAGGCTGTAATCCATAAACTTCAGATGATCTTCCAAAAAGTATCTTTATTATGTGCTTACTTTTAATATTTTAACTACCACTTTCTCGTCGGTAGTGAGCTTCACTCCTTCGAAAACCTTGAATAAAAAGCTCAGAATGAGCACGAGCGCTTGAGAAGATCAATAACCTCCGAATATTTTCCACGACCAAGTTTCCGAACCAGTTGATAATCATCAATGTTGCCCCATTCGATCACATGTGACTCGTAATCCCAATATTCTCGCGGCTTCGATGGATTGACCTAAAGCAGTATTTTCCAACATGAAAAAAGACAATATGAAATTTGAACCGAGAGAGTATAAAACCAACTCACCTCCGCATACACCCGGGCCTTACTGGGTATTGGAGCCATGGGGGCTGATCGCCACAAAGTCTAGACCCTGAAAAATACAAAGTGCTTACTTGTGAAATCGTCGATCGAATGAGTCGTCGCTAAGCGAAAAAAACAAATTATCATCAGTATTTGAGAAATGAAAAAATTACGCCACATAAACGAGAAAGCAAAGCAAAACACGTCCAACTCCGGAGATGCTACTATTCCTTAGGTTGTCAGTGACGGGTCTTCCCTGGAAGAAAGCCACATCCCACTTCCGAATCCGTAAATCCATCGTCTTTCACAAGAAGCGCCGAGTCAGCCGAGCGACGAGCCCGAGAGAGGGGGCGCGGCAGCGCCATTACGGTCGAAACGCGGGACCTCCGCGAAGAAATGGCACAAGCCCTTCAATAAGAATGTCATCCAGTACTTGAGCGTTTGCAAAGTTGTGCATTATGAGCTTCTTATATCATCTAAAAATCTATGTGTGGTAGACTAACTATTTACTATTTTCAGGATATGTTGGGGCGATCCGCGCACACCCTGCGGTTCATTTCAGCTGCAGGAACGTCGTATCAGTCTGCTAGGGTGAGTTTTCCATCTGCAGAGCTTTTTTGACATCTGCATCTAAGATTTTAGAATACATGGATTCTTAGGCGAGTTTATGCACCGGAACCCACTCCGCCTGGTAAAGTGCAGCGAAATCCGGAAGAGCTGCCGAATCTGATGAAGCTGGAGACTGTAGAGTATGAGACATTGAAACCGGCCGGACCATTGAAGGTCATTCTGCTGCAAGACATAGAAGGTCAGGTCGCCGAAATCATTACAACAATGTATTCAAATCTGAGGTTAAGGAGTTGGGCATCAATTTGATGTCGTTGATGTCGACAGAAGGCTGGCCAGATCAGATCTTCTCCCCACAAGAAAGGCCGTATATGCATCACCGTTTGACTTGGAATATTATGCCAAAGTCAAAGAGGTACGTAGGTATATAGTCGGTAAAATCTTTCTTGTTTCAAGCCTTTCATTTAACGAACTCACCTCTTTTAGAAAATGGCTGATGAACTAGCGAAGAGGGTGCGAATACCTTATGAATTCATCTGCATTGGGCGAGATCTCCAGGCAATGATAGTACCAGTCAAAGTCAGCATGGAAAACAAGTGGACAATCAATAAGAAAGTCATTAAAACTTCGCTACGGCAAAACGTAAGGTTTGCTTTTTTTCTTGAAGTACGGTAGTTATTGGAGCTTCATTCAGGGAGTGGATATGCTAGATGATGCGATATTTCTCGAAGACGAAACTATCAACGGACCTAATTTCGAAATAGAAGCACGTCTAATCAGATTCTATGTTGTGGTATGTTTTTGCATTGTGGATTTATACTTTGAACGCCACATATGGTCATTTGCGCTTTGGCACATGAGAAATCAGCGTTTTGCATGGTCAGTCACCGCTAAAATAAACAATCACGGCGAGCATCTGCGGCACCTAACACTGGTTTTTGGGTGGCGGTAATGGCCAAATTTTTATCTACACCACTTTCGGACGTAAACTTTCACATTAGAAAGGCTGCTTCAAGTTATGAAAAATGCAAGTGACTTGTTTATACCTGTAAATAATCAATGTAATGCTCAGGACTTATTGTAAATTCAAATTAGCCTTATAAGAGAATTTTTTGGTCGTGACCCGCATCAGGGTAACAGACTCACAAAAATTTTGGGAAGTATCAAAAATTCTGGAGTGCTGTGGATTGGGTTGCCGCCGTAGTATAAGGCATCGGTCATCCGTTCTTGATCTCTGGTTGACGGAAAAGTCGTGTTTCCAGTCATCTTCTCAACTCTTCATAGTGTCGAATGTGTATTGCTTCGCTAACTTGCTTTTGTAACTGGGTGAGCCCGACAACCCCCCAAAGGAGGTTTTATACCAGGAAGAAGAGGAACAGACCCGTAGTATGTTGTAATTTACGCAGGAATCAGAAGGATGGGAGCAGGGGTTGACTGGGTTTATCGGGCTAATTGCGGGTGCATCGCATACATCGGATGCTCTTTGGGCATCCGCGAACGCTAAAATCTGTGATTTGAAGTTCCGCGTTACTTGATTTGGAGTATCTTTGTTCGATCCTAATTGCTTACATTACGATTCCAGGTGTCCAAGCAGTACATTGTGCCTATGCTAGGCAAAATAACCCACATTTCTGTCGATGAGTCAAAACAGGTACTCTTTTGATCGTTTCCTTTTCACAAAGCCGTGTTACACTAATCCTTCTTCAACGTCTGATGCATTCAGATGCTGACGCCAGATAGCACACGTGCACCAACTTCTGCTCAGTTGGCGCGATTCGGAATCAAAGAAGAACAACCACATTATAGTCAAACTCCAGACATAGATGAGAATTTCCCAGTTGTTGACTTCATGAAAAGAAAGGCGCGATAGTCTATGAAGATCACGTAGCTGTTTTACTGCTGCATTCAAGTTGTGCATTTATGTATATGTTCTATTCGTTGTACATTTTGTTGTTCGTTAAAGAATTTTTTTTGACGTAAGGTCTATGTCTGCACCTGGTTCATCCATTAAAATTACCTTATCCTAGTTTTGGTTGGATAAGTTGTTACAGCCATATTTTTAGCCCACTATATCGAAAACGATTTACTTAGCGTGAAGTACGGCAGAATGGTGCAAGAAAGTACGATGATCTGGTGAGTCTTCATGTTACCAACGTATGTATCATCGATGTTCTCAACCAATAATATGCAGTGTGGACAACTCGGAGTGGATGCGAAATGGTGACTTTGTTCCTACTCGTTTGCAATGCCAGCAGGACGCTGCTAACCTGATCCTGCAATGCAAATTGCGAGCCAATCCGGAAAATGCTGTGGGACTCCTTTCTATGGCTAAGTGCGTTGATCTTACACCTATTCCCTCTTCTTCATCGATTTTTTCAGCCAAGTTCAAGTTTTGTCAACCATGACGCAGGAAAGCGGACGGCTTTTCATGAAGCTGCATCAGCTGGAGCCTCAGGTTGGTACCTGAATTTGGTTTACTTTATGTGTTTCTCTGTTTCATTTTAGGGAGTTTTGTCCTGTATATCCAATAGAACCTGCTAGATTAGTGATTATTTTACGAAAAGATTGTACTAGGCATTTCTTAACCATGCCTACTACTAATTTAAATGCAGTGGGTCGGCAGAATGGGACCCGTGGCAAAACAAGGTCACAGGGTAGGAGCCCCATAATGGAACCTATGGGCCAAAGTTCGATCTTTCTCTGCCACTTCTAGCCCCCGAAATTTCAAAGCGAAAGCAGCCTCATCTCCTGTCCTCTCCGAACCCGCCCACCCCATGGACGAGTGAATTCCGCGGTCAGAGCGCCAGCCGCAATGCTACTCCGAATTTCGTTGCGTACCAGCGGCGTTCGATGCTCGTCTGAGCGGAACACGCAAACGCCGCTGGTAGGGCAGTCGCACGCCGCTCGTACGCTGTGGAACTCCGCTGGGAGGAGAATGGTACGCCGCTGGTACGCCAAGAGGGTACGCCTCCGGACCGCATGTTCACCCGATTTTTGATTAGTGTACTAATTGCAGCATTAGTTGGTTTGAACATTGCTATATCGTCATATTTTATGAAGCCGAAATTAGCGTAAAATTTCCTGCTATTTCGATCGATGGACCGAATCGAAATCGAAGGATTATGGGCCACCCCTACAACACCCAGCTGGGATGTATCAGGTCACTCAATAAGAACAACAAACTCACTCCTACTCCTTTGTCAAGTACCGAGAAGTGTTATCTAACCACTAAAATGCTGAGGCGGCCCAACCATTGCGTCGTATCCCATGCGGGTACTGCTTACGCTTACAGCGTGGGGTAATGTGTTGGAACGCCGCTCGCCAAAAGACGGTACGCCGCTGGTAGGGCGCATTAGAGAACGCCGTTGGTACGCTAAGCGCACGCCCTTGGTACGCAAAGCCATTTAGGTACGCCGCTGGTACGCAGCGAAAGTCTGAGTATAAGCATGAGGTCACGCAACGAATCTGCGTCTTCGCCATGACGGGCTTCGCGTTCACTCGTCCATGGGGTGGGCGGGTTCGGAGAGGACAGGAGATGAGCGCTGCTTTCGCTTTGAATTCGGGGGTTAGAAGTGGCAGAGCAAGATCGAACTTTGGCCCATAGGTTCCATTATGGGGGCTCCTACCCTGTGACCTTGTTTTGCCACGGGTCTCATTCTGCCGACCTAACTGCCTTTAAGGCTAGTCATGACTGATGGAATCGCACTGCATTTAAGGCATTCGTTCCAGGGACAGTGCAACTTCATGTCGGCAATCAAGATTGCTCATTTGGCTCTGAAGCACCGACAAAACAGGAATCATAAAATGCGCATTGTGATGTTTATCGGCAGCCCCATCGACAATCTCGATGCCGCTGAAGTAATTCTGTTGAAAACATTAGAGACTTTTTCTTTTATACTTGTGTATTTAGTTGACCAAGATAGCAAAAAAGTTGAAGAAAGAGAAGGTGCAGTGCGACGTTATCTGCTTTGGAGAAGCCGACTCTGAAAACAGCCAAATTATGGGGCAGTTTGTGGACACATTGAATGGGAAGTCAGTATTTAATCTTATAATATAAGATCGTCTCTTGCTCACTGGTCACATGAACATTGCTTACTTATCTTTGTTTGTTAGGGAAGGCAATGGTTCGAATCTTATTGTGGTACCAGCTGGATCTCCCTTGACTGAAGCTTTGGCCTCATCTGCTGTATGCCGTGGAGAAGACGGTGGTAATGCTCCTGTCGTCGGTCCGGGAGGTGGTTTTGAGTTTGGAGTTGATCCCGAGGACGATCCTGACCTTGCTCTGGTAATCTCTCGCATTTAGTTTGCCTTTGTCTTTAATTTTCATCGTTCATCTCAAGGCTTTACGTGTCTCTATGGAGGAAGAGAGGGCGCGGCAGGCAGCTGAAGCAGCTGCCGCTGCGGCTGCTAACGGAGGACAAGCCCAGGCTTCTGGAGAATCTGAAAATGCTCAGGTATATCTTAGTTCTTGACATACTTTCACATAAGAGGGTTTTTTATATAGAATGTCGATGTTATGGATATGGAAATGGGTGAAATGACTGAGGAACAACAACTCGAATGGGCACTTCGAATGTCGATGCAGGATTCATCAAGTATGTATCTCGTTGTGTTTATGCGTTTTTTTTTCCACTTACTTTCGTACGCCTGGGCTACGTTGGGCTTGGTCACACTTTCGAAACGTCGGTTGGTCAGATTTCTTCCATGCAGTAATCATCGTTGGTGATTTGAAAAAAATCTGCTAAATTCATTCCATGATTCTATGAGCATGCTTCTGTTCAATTACATAGAAATGACTGATTTGCTCTGAAATGAGCTTTGCTTAAAAGTAAAAAACATATTGGGCCGGCTATCGCAGGTTTTTTGATTTGTCTGTGTAGGTTTTGGGCAGTGGTGCGTTTTTGCCATCCAAAGCACGTTATGGGCCTTTTGAGTCGTTGCTATTTTTGTGAACAGGTTATTTAGCTCCGGCAGCAGCGCCACAGCCAGCAGCTCAGTCTCAACAAGCTGAAGAGACCATGGATGTGAGCACAGCGCAAGTGGTGTGTTTCTAAAATTTTTTTGGTATATTTTTAAGATTTTTTACCTGCGATTGATTTTTTTTATTTAGGATAATCTGGACGAACTAATTAACAACCCGGAACTTTTGCAACAAATCATTGATGATCTGCCAGGTGGTGAAAAGGTACTGATAATTTTGCGATCAACTTCACCGATTACTCAATATGAATCTCTGATCTTTCACTTTCAGAAAGAGGAGGAAGGGAAACCAAAGAGCGAAGATAAGTGAATGGGTTGTATTGAAATGCCTGTGTACTTGTGTAACTGAATGTGTGTCGCGCTAAACTGATAAATATTTTGGGACTGTATAAATCCAGGTGTATATGACGTGGGAGTTTCGTGTGGCACATCATGTATCGTGCGTAAGGAAATTTTATTTCAAACATGGAGCAGAACATCGTCATCGAAAAGCTATATCAAGGAGATGCTGTAAGAACCAGTACTCAGCAAATTTCAAAAAATTTAAAACTGCAAAGCCGACTGTTCCAAACTTTAAACCCTAGAATCTCTGTGAAACTATTCAATTTCTATACAATAGTCGTTCAGGAAAGTGAATCAGCTGCTATTTATCCTTCTTCATATCCTTTGAGACATTTTGCAGATAACCTTCCAGCTCTTTCGCTAACTCTGATAACGATGGAACCCTTCCTATCTAAAATTAATTGAATAAGAGGACAGTGAAGCAGCTGAATGACGAACCTCATAGTTTTGAGCAAGGAAAGCGCCACCATAGGCGCCAATGCACATACTGATGAAGTGCGAGATGAGGCCCATCTTACTATGAACTTCGCACCTGAAAGGAACGAAGCATGAATGTGATGGCAAGCATGTGCAGCTATCGCAGGCCTATCAACACAAGTAGCAATTTATCTATAGAACTATAGGTGGAGCAGATCTTATGCAGCGAGAAAAAGTCGTGAAAATTAACTCCGATTTTACTTGCTTTCCAAAAATAGGCAGCGAACGCAGAGACGCGAAGCTGCAGATATATTCTATGCATTAAATGCTCCTTATGTTCGTCTTTCTGATCGTGACGGTTCACAAGTGACATAGTCCACCCTTGAGGACGGTGAGGTTTCGTTGTTGTGTGGCAGCTTCCTGACCGAATAATCGCGCAAGTTCGGACAAAAGATGCATTCCGAAGCGAAATAATTTTCCCGGGAGGTACAGTGGCCAAGAAATCTCCGCCCATCAGGAATGGTCTGTAGTCAATGGATGCAAAAGTGGACTTCAAGATAGCTATAAACGTCGAAATGTGGTAATCATAATGAATGGCAAATTTATGACCATTTCAGACACATTAAAGCGGTTTTTCGGACTTTAGAGTCAGAGGACACTTGATGGGCAGAAACTCTGGCTGCTTGTACTTTCCGAAGATATTTCCTCGCTTCTGAATCCATCTTTTGCAGCAGGACTTGGGCGATCCCCTAGTTAGGGGCCCTGCTATAGTAGGGCCCCTAACTAATATCTTACATAGCATCAAACCACCATCCTCAATATAGGCGGACGGTGAATTCAAGAAGGCGGTAGCTCTGTTTATATGGATTTCATGGTAAAGTTAGTCAACAAATCCAGCTGAGGCTGATTTACGAGAAAGTGAGTTTTGAGACACAAATCACTTGGTTGAAGGTGGTCCTTTCTTCTATCAAAACCGCAATCCATAGGTGGCGTACGCAATCTGAGCAACAGGACGCGAGCCGATCCAGAAGATTTGGAAGAATAAGTGGGCAAGGGCTAACAAGAAAACTAAAACATCACGACCATTTCTCTTATTAGAGCGATATACTATGACCACCAGCAGTTGTTTCGCTTGTTTCGGGTCTTGGTTTCAAAAGATATTGGGAGCATTGTCGTTTTCGTTGTTGTGAGATATGCAAGAACAGAGTCAAAAAGTGTCTACAATCACTATAAGTGGCACAATCTTGGACGTGAAGTGGACAAGCAAGCGAAAAATAAACAAAATTAGAACAATGTTTACGTTATGCTCCATCGACTCAATACTGTGAAATTATCTACACTCACTTTAAGAAATATTGTGCGTAGTAATCAGATGATATGCAATACGCTCCGCCTACCACAGCAGAAAAAATAAAACTCGTCATTCCATTGCATACGAGTTTCAGAATAAAGCTTGTGAGGATACTCTAAGGCCCGTATGCACGTACATCCCCGCTGGGGAGGGGAGGGGAGCTGGATCCCCAGGGGAACGATCCCCTCCGCCGAACCCCGCCATGACAGAGGGGAGGGGAGCGATCCCCTCCCCTGCACCTAAGCGGGGATGATGTGAATGGTTTCAGAGGTATTGATCGAGCGAACCCCAGTGCATACGGGGTTCGAATGGGGGAGGGGATCCCTTCCCTTCCCCCACTCGAACCCCGTATGCGCGAATTCAACTCAATAACGCGGGGGAGGGGATCGACATCCCCTGCAACGAAGTAGGGGTTCGATGGTGTAGATCATGCCAGAGACGCGGATATTCTGGTTCTGCTCAGTCATTACCAAGCATTTCGTTCATTTTGACGGAGGATTTTCTTTGAAAGCCGGGTTCTTCTCTCAGCGACCTGTGGCTTGCAATTTGTCTTTCTTTTCTATATTCGCCTCTTGAGAAGGAATCCGAGCAATAATAGCAGCCAATTTCGATTATTTGTAGGAGTTCTTGATCATTCAGAGAATTTGCGCATTTTTCATATAACATAATAGTTTTAACTATATAGGCTGAGTAAACACTTTGTAACTTTCATATTTCATGACATGTTGCCATTATCTTGTTATTTTAACATAAGCTGCCTCGAAAAAATCTAGAAAGTAGCACATTTGTCTATTTCTGAGTAGAAATCCCCTGGGGAGTGATCCCCTCCCCAGCGTTCCCCTTGTGCATAGCAGGGATGGCCGCTGGGGATCATTCCCCTGGGATGAAGGACGATATGCTGCTGATAGCTACAGCGTTTATGGAGAACTGGCACAATTTGCCGCTTCTGTTATGTGTTAAAATACTGCTTTGAGCGTCCGCGCGGCACCCCCCCCCCCTTTTCGGCAGCATAATGTCTTCTACCCATTCCCTTGCGGAGACACATCAACTTCTATAGTTCAACATTTTTACGCTGAAATGGGGCAGCATGAGCGAAAGTGGGCAGCATCCAAGAAAGCAGGAACATAATGGGAGTAGAAAAAATCATTTTTAGTGCCCCGAGCGCAGTCACTGCATACGCGCATTCCGCAACCCTAAATTATTGAAAGTGATGAGATGAAGATAAGTTGCAGTCAAAATATAAAATAAGAAAGAGTTTTTTATAGAAAATTTGAAAGCAAGGTGGTTTCCCCGCTTGATCCCCTCTTGTGCATAAGGGGGTTCACTTCCCCTCCCCACAGGGGATCCCTTGTCCGATATTGTCTTTGTGCATACGGGGGTTCGCGCGGGGAGGGGAGGGGATCCCCAGCGGAGATCATTTCAATGGTTAAGCGCACATCCCCTCCCCGCGGGGATGTACGTGCATACGGGCCTAAGAGATGTGAAGAAAAGGTAATGGGTGAAGCACTAATAAATATTGCTATTGTCCCCACTAGCAATCGAGAACAAAGGATGTCACTTCCACTGAAACAGTCGATAAACATCACATTTTGAAACTGTAAAAAACATGACTACGAATTTCGTCCTACTGTACAATTGCTTTGTGTAATTACGTCAACATTACCAATATTACGGATCACATTAAAATTTACTGATTTCTGTTTTCCCTTTAGAATGTTTCTTCAGGGGAATTTGGCATGTTTACAGCACAATATTGTTCGAAAGTTTATTCTTTTCCTGGGTAAGAAGATAGCAAAAGAAAAACGATCCTTATCAAATCCTCTTGTCAGACAAATGCTAGATAACTATCAAAATGCTTCCAATTAGCATTGTGACTACATAAGTACCGGTTTTGGTTGATATATCTCTATATATTATAATATCCCATTGATTATTTCGATCTTCATCACTTTTTCAGGTTCTCGATTCCGGGCTCCTGTAATCGAAAAAATTTGTCTGTATATTAGTTTCACTATCGGAATTACTTGGCTTTTACCTCATTAATAATCGTGGTAGTTTCTGGAACCAATTCCACCTCCTGGAGTATGTAGTAACCTTGTACGTTCTCCTTCTTGGCGTTTCTGTTTATGAGTGCGCGGTTTATTTCGCACTGAAAATGGTCGATTTGTCCTTAAAACTCCATTTCATTCTAATCTAGCCATGCCTGGAGTCTGTTTGCCATGATGTTGTACCAAATATCCCGTTCGTCACCTGATATGTACAGACCATCAAACTTTGACACTGCTGTCGCTGCTTCGTCCGAGTTAACAAACTCCTAGAATATTCTTTTAGTTCCCAATTTAGACCTTTTGTCAGTTTCTTACATCGTAGGCCTTTTGATTCAGAACTCTTCGCTGTTTAAGATTCCAAATAACCTTCGCAATTTGATCCATATAAAGCATTCCATTTGAAATGCAGTTGAACATGGAATCTGTAGAAATTTTTGATTTTATTTTTTTGTGCGGTAATGAAACTCACTTTTGGTCTCTTGGTACTCGTTCCCGAGTCGTGTTTCTCCTTCGAATCGTCTGTGATCGTGCACTTGCCTCATGTCTTCTCTTCTTTTGCGCATCTGTTCCTCTACAATCACTGAAATGTTTAGGAAGATTTTTCTTTGGGGATTTTCGACGACCAATTTTTGAGCACCTCTCCTCTACTTAACTTCAATTTATTTTCAAAACCAACATAAGATAAAGAATGCGCTTACGTCCATATTGACGTGCTCCCAACTTCGATGGAGGTGGTAGCGAGGAGCGAACGGAACCTCTTTGAAACATACCTTAAATGGCACATAGTTTGATTCTATGACTGGTACTGCAGAATAATAAAAACAGACTACTTCACTGGGGATTAATGAGCTCTTATACGACTGTGTGGGGCATTTCTGACCCATGAAAGGTCAGCATGCTGCTTGCGGCTAATTCTCCACATCTTCGGAACAAGACACGACTGTAAGGTCATTGGAGCATGGGCTAGCATATTATTAGGTCAATTACAAATTTCCTTATTGAGCTATAGGCTCAAGCATCTGAATCGCTTGATCAGAACCAAATGGCATCAAGCTTTTCGTGTGTAAAGGAAAACGTGAGCAGAGCCTCAAGCTGATTCGTCTCAGAATAAGTTTTCGAAGCTCGGGTAAAATTATTCATGTAGCAATGCTTTTCTTGAATAGACGTTGTTTTATCCCCCATCAAAGTATCTAGCACTTTCTTTGTTAGAGTTCACTGATCCCGCTTCCACTTAGCTTATCATTTATCAGTTCGGATCATTGATCTCCGTCAGCATAGAGGGAAGTTTTTGCACTATAAGTAAGCATTTGAAAACATACAATTGATAATTTCGTAGTCAATATGATTTGATTTGTATTGATTATTGGAAAGTACCAGAGCTACTATAAGCTTAATTGAGGCTGTGCACATGAATGTTTGTTGTCGAAGGTCTCCACGGTACAATTTCGAAGCGCAGGACTTAAGGGAAGTATTTACCTCTCGTTAACATTCCCTCTTCTCTTTGTCTTCAGCCCGTTTGAAATCTGTTTGAGACTAGCTGCAGAAGTGCAAATGAGTTTGGAAATTTGAACTCACAATTTTAGCTTTTGCCCATGTTTGCCGCATTTCAATCTGTACTCGTATCTAATCTGTACCTGCTTTGAAAATTTCAAAACCAAACGACATGTGCACGTTAATCAGAAAAGAGAGGGTTGGAGCTTATTATATGTTATGCTGATACTTATGCGATATGCGGCCTCCGTCTCCGAGTCATCTGTTTGAAATTAAGTTTTACGCTTTCGGAATCAAAAAAGGCAGTGATTTTGCTTCAAAATGTCAAGCTTGTTTTAAGGGGTCACGGTCACCGCACCTGTGTCATTTGTCAGCCATTTATCTTTTTTGCTTGGTAGCCTTGACATAGTTGTATTCTGTAATCCATGCCGTTCTGATTGCGATAACCTGTGCATATGTGACTGGAGCAGTCTCAATTTCAGAATATGGCTGAAGAGTTAGAAGAAGTGAGAATTGATCAGTCTGTCAGTGAGAATCACGAAGTCGAACCGTCCCACTGCTCAACCGAATCGTCTTCGTCTGCCTTGGAAGATTTGTTTGCTGATCGCTACTCCTTGGTAATTTTAATAAATTTTTGCCTATACTTACAAATTATCGAGTTTAAGGAGAATGAGTCCTACGCGAAGATTTGCAAAGGATTCGAGCCTGTGATATGTTTGCATCCATTTCATTCTAGACCGAAGCGGAACTTCGACAAGTAAGTAGATTATAGATTTTTTCCAAAATCTCTAATTTTGTAGTTTTAGCAATAGCAGTAACCAGTACCGAGGCCGTGGCGGTTGGAATCGTGGAGGAGGAGATTGGAGAGGTGGAGGAGGACGGGGAGGTTGGAGAGGTGGTGGAAGACGAGACGATTATTCAAGAAATGGACAAGGAGGAGGAAACTGGCAAAATAATGATCGGAGAGGCCAACGTAGACCTTGGAACGACGGGAACGACCGGAGATCGGATGGAGGAGGGCGACGGTTCCGTGCAGATTGATATTTCTGTTGAATTTATTCAGCTCTTCGATACTTTTTGTGAACCTCTTTATGACCCCCGAACATCTTCTCCATGCGTGGTTTCAGTCATAATTTTTTCTCATATTTTTACATAATTTTTTTACAGCTGCTGTGGTGTATCATGATGTTGATGTAATAATTGTTGCTTGAGTACGTTCCATCAATGACAATGAATTTTCAATTTCTGTTTGTTAAGTACAAATGGTGCTCGTTCTGCAGGTCCATGGCATTATTTCTATACTGGGAAATTTTCTGAAATGCATGAAAATTTTGATCGAGAACGTGAGGAGGACGTTGTCGAATATGAAATTAACATCGTTCTATATACTTGTTCCAGATGAATGGTCGCTACTTATTTTCATATTTTAGGGTAATATGGCAAGTATTTATTTGAACGGAAACTTGAAAAGTCCGTTACTTGATACTCAACATTTTTGCTTATCTTTTCGATCGTGTTGTAAGAAAGTGATTACTAATTTCTCCAGATTCTTCCTATGGATCGATGATAAAGTTGAAGCAGAAGAACATATCTCACTGTCGTTTTTATTAGGCTAGATTGTCGAAAATGTAGAATGTTTCAATAATCGTAACTGCCAAATATATTAGGTTGAACCGAAAGTTTTGTCGCACGATTTTCAAAAATTCATAATTTCTTTCCTTCATGACGATTTTGCATAATTCAAATTTTATTCTGAAAGCGTAAAGCATGTAGTTTCCAAAAGTCCCCTGGGAAATTTTCAAAATGCCCAGGTTGTAGAGACAAAAATGAAAGGAAGAGATCATCTGGAATTCGGAATTTTCAAGCAAGAATTCTAGAAATTCAGAAAGTGTGCGATAAGATCCGGAAAAGCCATTATCCTAATTTTTCTTATATTTGATTACTAAATGAGTCAAGTTTGTGCTGATCAACCTCTTTTTTCTAAAGTTATGATTTTTTGAAAGAAAATGTCGAAAAATCATTTTCCTAAGGATTCTTAAGAAATCGATTTTCCGGCATTTTCTTTCAAAAAATTATAACTTTTGAAAGAAGGGCTCGATCTGCACAATCTTGACTTAGTTAGTAATCAATTATAAGAAAAATTAGGATAATGGCTTTTCTGGATTTTATCGCACAGTTTCTGAATTTCTAGAATTCTTGCTTAAAAATTCCGAAGTTCGGATGATCTCGTTCTTCCATTTTTATCTCTTCAACCTGGGCATGTTGGAAATTCTCCAGAAGACTTTTGGAAACTACATGCCTTACGCTTTCCGACAAAATTTGAATTGCGCAAAATCGTCGTGATGGAAAGAAGTTACGATTTTTTGAAAATCGTGCGACAGAACTTTCGGTTCAACCTAATATGTGCCTATTGACTCACTCTTATAAATTCGAATTGGAATAGCCGAAAAGTTCGTAAAATTGCTTTGGATCTTTTGGTTAAGTTTGAAATGAGACCGGTTCGGTAGCTAAATGATTACATGGGCAAGAAGACTAATGAAATTCGTCAGGAGGAACTAGGGCGCTAAAAATTTGGTCAGCAAATCAAGGCAGATGCTTCTTGCACCGAAAATGAAAAGCAAATTCAAGTCATTCAAAAGGGGAGAATTTATCCAAGAAGAGCGAAATTAGTGATATCCACGGTTTTTTTTTGCAAGCTTCAGTTGTATTGAAGTGGAACTGGGACAAGTAGAAAAAACTTCTTGCATCTTATAAAGCTCTTCGCGATGAAAGTGCTAATTTTTGCTTGTGCTTGAAAGTGCTAATTTTTTTTTTGAGAAATCAAGCGAGAACTACTAAAAAATAGGCTTAAAAATTTTACACTATCACAGCAGATGCTAATGCAGTTTTGGTTTATTTACACTTTATGAAAAAAGGTTATACTAGTTCTTACTTTGGAATGCCGCATAATAATCACGAAGGCCATGTATTCCTCTTATTTTAGAGGCTTTATATTCGTAGATAAAACCACCGACTGCGTTAATCTGAGGCAAAAAATAATGCCCAATACACATTATTACTAATATTGAGATTTTTCCAGAAATTTATTCACTTATGATCAGTAGAGGGCAATCGAGGAAAGTTCTAAACTTTTCTTGTCCTTATACAAGATCACTGGTAATGACTAACGCTTTTGATATCTTTGCACAAATACTATATACATAACTTATAGTCACATACATTGAATCGTTTTTGGTCATCCCTGTTCTCGTCCTTCGAAGTTCTCGTCGCTTTTCTGAAATGACACTGTTTTGAAAAAAGTCCAAACTCGATATCCGAATGCATTTCACCTTAATTGTGGTATCTCCTGTAAACTTTACTTCCTGAAGTCTGTAATAGCTTCTGGCCTGCATTTTCATTGCGTTTTGATGGATACGCGCACGATCAATTTCACACTATAAAATAAATTTTTACTGAAATAGTTTTCTTATTTTAATTTACCTGCAGTCTGTCTGCCAAAATATTATACCAAATATCGTTTTTGTCATCTCTGACATTTAGATCATCGAAGCGTGGAATCGCTGTCATCGCTTGCTCCGAGTGAACAAATTCCTGAACTTACTCTATGGAAATATTTGATATGACCAATTTTAACCAACTCACATCATAAGCCTTTCGATTCAGGGCATTTCGACCTTTTAGACTGCAAATAACCGTCGCTATCTTGTTCATGTTAAGTACGCCATTCGCAATGCAGTTGAACATCAAAACTAGAATCACTTTCGAGGGTTATCGGCTATTTATTTTAGAAGAAACTCACTTTTAGTTTCCTGGTATTCATTCTCATCGCGCTTTTCTTTTGCGAGTCGACTGAGTTCTTGCGCATATCTAATATCTTCTCCTCTTCTACGCATCTGTTCTTCTGCTAGCACTGAAATGCCATATTTATACATCATTTCTTATGAAGCCTTCAAAACTCATACTTGAGGAATTTGTCACACAATTATACCGATGAGCAGCAAAAAACACTAGTATAACAAACTTGGCAAGAAAAGCAAAAGGAAAAAGCAAACTTACGCCCATATTGTCGTGCTCCGATTTTAGACAGATGTGGTAGTGAAGAGCGAAGATGTCCTCTCTGGAACATAGCTGGGTGTGACCTACAAGAAAAGCTCTTTATAGTTTGTTGGATTTGTCAATCTAGCGTCCATCCTGCGCCGACATTTGTGGCATTGTTTTGGATGCAGAATTCATGACTTCTGGACCTTTGTGCGAGCAAATGCGGTCGGAATTAGAAAATGGCTATCCCTTCCTAGATAGCAAATGGCCATAACTTAATTGTTATATCTGACCGTTAAATTTACTAGACTCTGGTTATAGAGAAAATGTAATAAACAAAGCAGAAAATAAACAAAGACGCCATTGAGAGTTATTTATACGTCTACTCGTCCTTGCGAGTAACGAGGTCGACTTCTTGAAGCCTGCGGCTAATTGCTTCTTGTGATCGGGTGGGGCGACCGTGTCATAGGACGATTATGTCTTTTCTTGAAGAAGAGTCAACTGAAGAACCAAAAGATTTATGAGCAAACATGTATGGTAGGAAAAAGCCTTTTTGTTCAGGTGAAGCTGAGGCCATGATGGGAACCGACTAGATTATAGGTACATGATTTTTTTTAAATTTTAGTCTTCCTCTTTCAAAATCGTTACATATGCTGAAAATCAGTCCTTTCCCTCACAAAATTTCTTTGGCGTGGTAGGGGAGTACGATATGATAGAGGGTTTTGCCATCTGAGTTAGCTGTCATGTTTGACATGCAGTTCTGTACAATTTTCGGCGCTTTGGCAATAAAGATTTTGAAATCAAGCTCCTGCGCCCAGGTAAAAAGTAAGGCGAAAGTCCGTTTTCTGATGACAAGTGAACGTGGCGTGGACATGTCCTCGCACCATTGGCGGTCGTACAAAATATTCCGAGAGGGGAGAGGCACGACAAAATCTTAATGAAGAACTGCGGATGAGGTTCGCAACATCCACGGTGAGCCCCTTCACTCCTCCTTTTACACGGCTACATCTACTAATGTTCATGCCCGAATGCCCATTGTATGCTATCATGAAGAGAAACCGCTGCCGATGAATTTCACAGTTCTACGAACTTCTAGTTGCGTCTCAGCGTCTCCAACAATATTACTGTATAAGCGATTCCACTTCGAAGATTATTTAAATCAGTGCAATCAGAAGTGTTTGGGAAAAATTACTTCAGCAAGAAAAGAGACCTACCCCACTTTTAAAAGGTGTTTCTTCGCGTTCACCGCCATCTGAGATCCACTGAATGGCTTCATGACAGCTCAAAGCATCATATCCTTTAGAAGTGATTTTCACTTGCATAGTCTGCAATTCGAATCTTGCCTTCAATCGGTGTTTCCTTCTCAAGCTGTACTATTGGAATTCAGTACGCACTTTATTTTTCGACGTAACCCAAGATTCTCTGTATAGAAAGTTATATGAGTATTCAACCAACAAAATAAATTGCTTAGACCGTACCATTTTTCAATCCGTCAATGGTATGGTTTTCATGTGCATGCGAGGTTGCGATATCTTCTTTCTTCTTCCCCAATTAAGTTGTTTGTTCATCTTATAGCTCGATCCATAATACAATAACTCATGATTCGTCAAAAAGTCGCTGCACTCCAGCGGAGTGCGCCACACTGCGCTGCAGTGCGCCGGAGAGCAGCAGAGTGCGCTGGAATCCGCGTCGCATCGCCATATCTCGTTTCAGAATGAACGTATTTTCTGAATCCAAGGACAGTTCGATTCAGCTCGGCGAGACGCATCATCTTGTATATAGAAGTGCCACAATCTGCCGGGGTACGGTAGGTATACAGTAGACAGTAAGTTTTCGCTCAATTTTGCAATTTTTTGGTTGGATTGTTCAGCGTGCTGATAACAATATAGCCATTGACTTGCTGCTGAGGTGCATTGTGGGGATACTGTAAGAGTATGGTAGAGAGTCACTTTCACTTTTAACTCCTTCTAAAACCAGCTCAAGGTACAATACCGCTCACGGAATGTGCGAAATTCCCGTGAACGTTGCGGTTTCAGGAATTCCGCGGAATCACGGGAATCACGCAAGCTACGCAGCGCCATAACTTCCTTCGGAATGAACATATTCTGAATCCGAAAGCAGCATTGCGTTTAGCTCGTCAAGGCAAATCTTTTGATGTACGGCCCCTCGAAACTCCGTTTCCAGTTTTCTCAAACTCTTCTGCGGAGGCCCTTTCGCAAGGATATACGCATATCCTAATTAAAAAAAATTCCAGTAAGTACTATTCACTGTTCTTGTAGGTATCGGTGCGCTAAAAAGTACCGCAATGTTCTTTTCAAAAGAGATAGAAGCGTTGATGAATTCTGTAAAAATCACGCGTTTCCAAATTCCTCGCCGTAACTTCCTTTGAACGAATATATTCCGAATCGGTATAAAGCGGCGTGCTCAGCTCATCAAGGTGAATCCTTTGATATACAATAGATACCATAGTATGTCCCTAACACCTCTTCACTACTATTGAATTTTTCTGCGGACGTCTCTTCGCAAAGGTGTAAAGTAGCGCGCATTGCCCCTAGTAGGCTCCAGCAAGGATCGTTCGATAGCACCTACTCTGTAGATTACGGAGCGCTGAAAAGTAGCCGCATGCTTCCTTTCAAAGGAGATAGAAGGGCTGACTGTGGAAAAATCTTGTCGTCCCAAATTTCACTCGTCATAACTCTAGAATACGAAGCTACCTTACTAAGCAAATATGAGTTTCGTAATCAGCAGGTCAGGTAACCCCTATGAGCAGGTTTTCAGAGAAGTTCGGGTTCTTTAATTTTTTTCTCGTTTCACGTTCTGATGGACACATGGTTTCGACAAAAACCCACCGCTCGCCGGTGGGTTTCGGTCGAAATGTTGGCGATCTTAGTTTGAAAGGAAACTCTTATAGAGGTTTTCGGATACGCTGTTCACAAAAATCGTGGTCTTTGAGGAATACAGGGTCTTTGTGCAGAGATACAGTGAGGTAACGTAGCGGAGTCACGAAAGCTCATAAATTCGTCTACACATCTCGCGTATCTCTCAGAAAATTGCTTGCTTGCTTTTATAGTTTGAAGTTACTAGGAACTGTGCCATCAAATGGTGCAGTTTCAGGCTCCGGCAACAGTCTGTAAACATCGCCGAGTTACGAGCCTACGAAAACACGTCCTCACGGAATTTTGCCCAGAATGTAAGATCGCATACTTCGTCGGATTGCACCGTGAGTCGTTGTTTGACAGTTCGATTGCACATACTATGCTCACCTCGGAAAAAAATTGCAATCGGAATTCACACAACGACTCACGGTGGAATTCAATGAAGTATGCGATCTTTATATTTTGGGCAAAATTCATGAGGACGTGTTTTCGTAGGCTCGTAACTCGGCGATGTTTATAGACTGAAATCTAAGACTGCACCATTCGATGGCACAGTTTTAGTAACTTCAAACTATGAAAGCAAGCAAACAATACTTAAGAATAATCATATTCTGCAAGTTGACTAGTTTAAGCATTTTTAAAACAATTTTTTTCTATTTGTTGGTGCAAGAATTGTGCATCAACCTAATACTATAGAGATATAAAATTTTCCCTTTTCCCAACTAGCGAAATTTCCTGGATTTACTCAAAAGTGCAGCTCAGGATGGTGGTGGAACAAAACAAGATTACGCTTAATACGTTTCGGACCGCGAAATCGCGCGCGGCGAAAAAGAGGGCACTTTCAGCCGCTAGCCAACAAAGGGGCCTTAATTCGTAGACTGTATGCTACATCTGTAATCAGCATGTCAGATAAAATCCATACCCAAAGTTTTGAGTGAAATCGAAGTGTTTGAATTTTGTTGCCTGAGAAGGACTTCTGTGCTTTCCTGAAAGATAGGAACAAGAACTCAGCTTCTTATGGTATCCAAAAGTATCTATGTTGTACACAGTACACATCATTACTGAAACCACAATTTTTCTCTTCGAAACAGGAGCAAAGAAAAGTTGCGACGTCGCACGCGTCGTTCGCGTTGCCGCACTTCGTTGCAACTGTTGTTCGATTTGTGCTCATATCTTCTAAACAAATACCGTCGGCACAGCTCTACAGAGTCATTTGAAAAAAAAGAGCTTAAGCCTTCGATTTGATAACCTTGGACAAAAAAGAAACCTCCTGCAAACGTCAGAAAAAGCCTGCGAAGCAGCGTGCTGCACCATGTGCAGCACCGGTCCGAAACGTGTTAAACTCTACATTCGGGTGGTAGTTGGACAAAATAAAGCACTTGCGCGTTATAATTCTGTTTTAGTTCAAGTAGTTTTCTTCATTTTTTTTTGAAAATTCTGTTCTAGAACTAGGTAACTATAGAGAGGACTATAAAAATTTTCCCTTTTCCCAATCAGCAAATTTTCAAAGCTGCAGCCCAGGATGATGGTGGAACAAAACAAAATTACGTTTGAACTCTACTGTTCGGTGGTTGTTGGGCGAGAAGCATTTGCACGTTCAAGACATACTTTGAATCATTCGAAGAGCCCATCTCCAACTTCATCGAATTGCTGGCATGTCCCCCCCTCGGCCTTGTCAATAAACTATGATAGAAATCACCGTGCGCTATCTCCGCACAAATTCCCTCCTTCCACTTCAATATGCCAGCCCTGCCTCTACTATGTTTTCGTAGTCAGCATGCTCACTTACAGTCCCACTCCTGTGACAAATCCCAGCCCCGTAGCTCAAAATTTGGATAAAATTGATAAAATCGATGAAATTTAAATCGAACGAAAATTGGCCTAAGGCACCGACTTTGCCCAAAGTGTTTGTATGCAAAATTTGGTCCGGTTCGGTTTAGAAATGAAAATTTTTATTCGGAACAGACACACAAGCTACAGACAGATATACAAATAGACATTCAACTTTATAGGCAGTGTCCGGGCAAAAACTCGATTTTGAGATTTTGTGCTTATACGGGCCTATTCGCCATGCTGAATCCGAAAATCCACATTGGAAAGCGCGAAAACGGAGAAAAAGGGCTCTAATATAGGAGGGAAATCAGCAGGTGGGCGGGGCTTTCCCCAGTGCAATTTCACGCTCCCAGCTCTCGGAGCGATTTTCTCGATTCCGCTAGCCGTTCTAACATCGCTACCGGCCAAGTGCGAATGATTGACTTGAAACCGGAAGCGAGAAGGTCACTCCGGAAGCCGGGAACGTGAATTCGCCGTGGGGAGGACCCCGCCCACCTGCTCATTTCCCTCCTGTGTTAGAGCCGTTTTTCGCCATTTTGGCGCTCTACAATGTGCATTTTCGGATTCAGCGTAGCGAATAGGCCCAAGTAAGCACAAAATCTCAAAATCGAGTTTCTGCCCGGACACTGCCTTTAGGTATAAGATAGATTTCGGTTGCACCTACTTCGAAGCTATCTTTTGAGGAAATTATAACTTTATATGACCCAGAAAACTGCCTGGAGGTCTTTGGAATCTCGAACATTTGATCTTCAATACCCTATTTTCCGGAGTATAGGCCGCATTTCTTTTCACCGCGCGCGGGCTGAAATGCGATGTCGTTCGCGATGCGCGAAGCCGCACAAGCAGCAACTACTATCTATTTCGCCTGGTAATCAATACGGACTTTCTGCTTTCGTTCTTTATTTGGTTTCTTCGCAAGTGTATTTATTCGTAACAAAAATCTCTACGTTCTCTTTATTCTTCAAGAATCCGCTGAACAATAAAAGAACGTTCGAATACCAGTAGTAACATGGAATCGAAAGGTGATAAGCTTCGAACCGGTAAATCAAAATAAGAGAAAGCACAACTTCAGCACCAGTAACATCATTGAAAAAGGGAAAGCACAGTCAACCAGTAGTATCATTTGAGAAAGAAAACACAAGCTAAACACCCGCAAAGTCATATGAAAAAGAAAAAAAGTGAAGACATGACTATCCGTACTAGAACGCACCGAGTTTCCAATTTGCTATATAGCTCTTTTCAAAGGCGCTTTCGCGCCATTGTTCGCTGCGGCGGGTGCGGCTTATACAAGGTGCGGGTTATACTCCGGAAAATATGGTAATTCTCTTGTATGAAGACCTTTCGGCCGAACACCGTACTGTAAAGCTGGCTTCAACATTTATTTACAACCAGTGCTTCACCTGTGCTTAGACTCGCAGTGGCCATCACAGAAAGTCTTGAGGTGAACTCATGCTTTTAAGGCACCGTTCACCCAAAATGAAATCGATAAGATTCTGATGTCTAACAGTTGCTGGGCACCCAACTGTATATTTGCTCAGTCGCGCTGCCAAAGGTTGCTTTCGAAGCGAGAAAGTTGCTCCAAAAATTGCTTCGAATGACGGATTCGCCATGCTGGCTCCTTCCCTTCAAAGGCACCGTCCATCCAAAATATCGACCTCTATGTTTTTGCCGTTCCAGGGCCTTCTCATACCCCTGATTCCGAATAAGTTGAATCCGCGAAAACCACGAGAAACCCCGTTCTCAGAACCCGCAGAGCGATTTCTTCGGTACCGTGATTGGTTGGGCGCGCACGGATGGGCGGGACGAACGTCACGCCCACTCCGAAAGGGGAGGAGCCAGCGTCACGAACACGGCCTGCAGCGATTTCCGGAGCAATTTTCTCGGTTCGGAAGCACAGGCAGCGCGAGTTGGGCAGTCATATAGTTGGGGGCCCCGCATCTGCTAGGTATCATAATCTCACCAACCCCCATTTGGGTGGACGCTGCCTTTGAGCTGGATCGTCTCGTGCGCAATCCAACAAGTCACACCCTAGGGAACTCCCTCTGCGCGTTATGAGACGGGAATCGTCGAGGTTTTCACAAATTCTTGACTTGGCATTCCTTGGTATTCGGAAACAGGGACATGAGAAGGCTACGGAACGAAAGAATTTGGGTGGACCGTGCTTTTAAGGAGTTTTTTACATCGTTCCCCAGTTGCCTGAAGCGAGCGACCCCCGAGTGAAAATCACTTTCGCTATCGGATACCACATGCTTTAAAGGCAGTGTCCGGGCAGAAACTCGACTTCTAAAAATCAACTTATCTGGGGTTATCCGCAACGCTGAATCCGAAAATCCACATCAGAAGGCGCGAAAACGGCGAGAACATGCATTTTCCAAGTCCTCACATCTCGAAATTTGGGGATCCCCGCCAGGCTAAGACGCAGAGGTTGCAAAGAGCGCACGGTTTTTAACTGTGGCGGCATACGTACTCTGCCGTCTGGCAGGAATTCAAACAACTCGGAGGACCCCGCCCCAAGGCGTAAGTTTCCCCAATTTGCAATCATTTTTCTTGCTTTAGGTCGAACGTTTTATGCTCGCAGTTGCGCGATGTTGTGTCTCAGGGGGGCTACTTTCACATGGCAGAGAAATCTCAGAACCCCCATTTTGCCCGGACACTGCCTTTAAAGTATTGTGAAACATCACTGTAATTTCGTAACGGACAAACTCTATACAGCGACAGATTGAGCAGCTTATTATAAGTTATGAAATGGAGCAGATCACTGATAGCTCTTCACTACTGTAGGTCAATAGGAACTTTTAGCTTGATCCTACAGTAATGAAGTGCTAAAGCATTCGCTCCATGAATGCGAATCAACGTGAAGTTGAAGCAAGCTTTAAGTGGTGTTTGAATGGCCACAAAAACTCTTCCAATAAGAAAGCTATTGTGGCTCAAACGCATACATTTTTGGGGACACCCTATTTAATGTAAAAATTGCACATCCATTTTTCTATTTCCTATCTTACCGGAAAGATCCTAGATAAGAGTACTAGCTATTTCGGTGGCTTCATAATACCACTGACTTGGAAAGATTGCTAGAAAGAAGATGAAAGGTCAAATCGAATATTCATCGCACTCGGGGGTTATTCTTCTGTCAAATTTGGGCTACCGATGATTTTGGTATAGTCCATGTCAACGCGGTGGAACCAATTTGAAAGCACAGATTGAGTAATCGGGCTTAAAGATGCATCCATATCCTAGTCTAGGAAGATTCTTTCCTTGTCTTATCTGTAATATTCTTTTAATGATTGATTCGCAAGTAGTATATCTGATTCAACAAAATAATACCAAGGTGGCTAATAAATAGTTTAGGTTGCTCGTGATGTTGCAAACAAATTTCTTCAGTTGTTTAGTACCCCACCCCATTATAGTCTCGCCTCGACATGACGTTAATTAACACTGCGTGTTGAAGTGTGTACAGCCGTATGGTGTACTCTAACAGGGTTCCTCAAGCTGTGATGATTCGACGTTCCCGGCTGCTGTCGGATGCCTATATATACAACGGATGAGGCGATCAGACGCGTCCGGCTTTAGTTAAGAGTCTTGGGCGCTTTCTATTTCATATCTCAGTGAGGTGAATGCCCGTGAAAGGCGAGAGCACGGCCTTGTAAGTCTGCTGTTGTTAGCGGGAGATTTTTATTAGCCGCGCAGCAAGAAAATTAGAAAAAAACCAGTAATCGATTTTCCCCACGCCTGGTTTAACACGACCGAGACTCGGTTGCTCAGGGCCTGTTTGGGGACTAAAGGGACACGTCTGGGATGACACACCCACCTTACCTATGAGAGTATTTGGACACTGAAAGTGACTGGGCTAATGAGGTGATGCCTTTTTGTTTAAGTGTTTTAGGCTCCTATGGGCGCAAAGACCGCAGCCAAATCCGTCGTCACGATTTTATGAGTGAACTAAACCTCATCATCGCTGTATAGAAAACGAAGACCAGGAAGAAAGACGTGCGATAGGTGAGTGATGGAACACATAATTCTGATGACAAAGTCAACTCACGAAGCATTGCGGGCGCTGGCTTTGTTGTCCATCTACTTAAAACTCATCTTGTCAATTAGCAGTTCCTCTCACCTCGACTAGCCATTCTATGTCTACGACTTGCACACGTCAGAAGGCTATCAGCATCATCAATTGTTTCTCAACATTAACAACTTTTATCGGATGTTTTCTCGGAAGACGTAGAGGAAGTCGTCCTATCTATCTATCTTGTTAGCAAAGAAAGCTCCTTCTACAAACTGTTGTAAACGGTCAGCGATTCCACTGTAAAATGAATGTAGGATAGGATGGAGAAGTTTGGTTGGGGGCTTCAAAACAACAGCATTCATTTCGTTGGGCCTCTCCCCAGAGCATGACCGACTTCTGAAAGGAACGCGCGTTGACGAGAGTGCCTCTCGACTTTTGAAAAGAAATTGAATTTTATGAACATTTCCATTCTTCTGCAGTGAATCCGATCGCTGCCTCTCATGTAAAGGTACTTACCTACTTAACAGGAAGGCTTCCCAAGTCAGCTCGGCCAACCCGAATGAGTCATATATCACCGTAACGGGCTCGAGACGCTGATTTCAAATCTGCCATTTCCAGCTGCGGAGCGGTCCTGCACGAGAAGTTATCGGTGGTGTTTCCCTCCAGAGTTGAGGCACCCGTCAACTTGCCTCCCCTTGTTTATGAGCGCTATGTAGGAGGCGCGTGGTTACAATTAAGGGATTCGAACCCGTGACCCTCTGCCTATCGAGCAAGACACTTACCACTACACCAGACGACCACGCGCCTCCTACATAGCGCTCTTAAACAAGGGGAGGCAAGTTGAAGGGTGCCTCAACTCTGGAGGGAAATACCACCCATAACTTCTCGTGCAGAACCGCTCCGCAGCTGGAAACGGCAGATTTGGAATCAGCGTGTCGAGCCCGTTACGGTGATGTATGACTCATCCGGGTTGGCCGAGCTGACTTGGGAAGCCTTCCTTGTTAGATACTTAGATGGCCCGTCCTCACGTGACGTGCGGGCCCCAGTACAGAAGGTGCCATTGATCCCTGTCCCTCGCTTCGGACATCCACGATCTTCTTGGTCGTCGTCGGTGGCTGCGTCCACGAGTTCCAGGGGCGAGAATCGTATCCAGCTGATTTCTCAGCTGGTCCATCCGTTCCACGAACACATCTGCCCATCTCGTCGGTGGTCTTCCTCGAGGACGTTTGGCTTCGCGAGGAATCCACTCAGATGTTTTTAGTGTCCATCTGTCTTCCGTTCTTCTCATTATGTGACCGGCTCATCTGTTTCGCTTTCGCAACGTATTCCGCTGGGTCACGAAGACGGGAAATTCTTCTCATATCCGTGCTGCGAAGTCCGACTAAATGTTGCTTGTGTCGGGTCTTCAGAAGACTGCGCTCGAGCGCTCTGCGGGTGGTCCTTAAAGCTTTCGACGTGGCTACGGTGTCGGCCCAAGTCTCAGCTGCGTAGCAGAGCGCTGGGAGAACGGTTGAGTCGAACAGGTGGGCACGAAGCTCCGGGTCCGCCAGTTGGTCGGTGGCTTCCTTCAGAGGCCCGAAGGCGGCCCAGGCTGCTCTTCTTCTCCTGTTAAGTTCTTCCCTCAAGTCGTTCTCCATGTTCATCGAATGTCCGAGATACACGTAAGAAGACGTCTCCATAATAGGGGTGCCTTCCAATTCCATTTCTGCATCTTCGCAAAGGGCGTTCTTCATGAACTGAGTCTTCTTCCGATTTATTCGCAGTCCGATCTTCTTCCCTACTTCGTTTAGTTCCTTCAGCATCGCCTCTGCTTCAGTGATACTGCTCGAGAAAAGGACGATGTCATCCGCAAAACGAAGGTTGGATAGGAATCTCCCATCAACTCGTATGCCTCTCTCTTCCCAGTCTAGTGACTTCATCACCCACTGCAAGGCCGCGGTGAACAGCTTCGGCGAAATAGTGTCGCCTTGTCAAACCCCCTTCCCAATTGGAATGGTTAGGGGGCGATGGAATAGCTGCATCGTTGTTGTACAGTCCTTGTAGCAGTCGGCTAGTGTCCTCACGTAAGCTGGTTCCACTCCTTGATCGACTAGCGCAGACAGGATGGCGTTGGTTTCGACGCTGTCAAAGGCTTTTTCGTAGTCGACGAAGGTTAAGACGAGAGGCAGTCGGTAATCCCGGCAGACTTCTATGACCCTCGAAACCGTCTGGATGTGGTCCATGCGCTGAATCCTTTGCGAAATCCAGCTTGTTCTTGGGGTTGGGCTTCATCCAGTGTCCTAGATATGCGTGCGAGGATAATCTTCGTGATGAGCTTGTACAGCACACTAAGCAGGCATATTGGACGGTAATTTCGAAGATCTTCCCGTTCACCCTTCCTAAAAAGAAGGACGGTTCTTGACGTTCTCCACTGGTCGGGAATCCTCTCCTTCTGAAGGTAAGATGTCAGGTGCGACGCGAGAATCTCGTGTAGACGTTGTCCTCCGGCTCGCAGAAATTCGACGGAAAGATGGTCTGGTCCTGGAGCCGTGGATGTCTTCATGGTCTGAATCGCCGTGCGCACTTCAGCAGGTAGAATTCGTGGTGGTACTTCTCCACTGGGAACAACGGGCATCGGCACGGGTGTTGATGAGCGGAAGAGGCTGGTATAGAAGTTCTTCGCGATAGATTCCATCTTGTATCGGGAAAAAGTCGGAGTCCCGTCTTCGTTCAATAGTGCAGCCAGCGGTACGTGATATTCACAGAGGTCCCTTCGGCATTTCTTAAGACTTCGTCTTCCTTCGGCTGCTTCCAGTATCTTGGCTTGCCTGTACTTCCTGAGATCCTCCTGCATAGCTGTTCTGCAACTGGCGTTGGCTATCAGTCGCTCGAGATGGGTTGCATTCGGATCCTGCCTCAGAAATCTTCTTCTTTCGAGCAATTCCTTGGTGGTCTTCGAAATACGTTCCAAGTTCTTCTCAGAAGTCACTGAGGCACATTCTCCGCAGGCTCGCAATCCTTTCAGAAGCCGGTCGTAGTCGTACGTCGGGTCCTCCTCGATGGGCCAGTCACATCTTGATATGAGCTCCTCCAGCCTGTTCCCGTCATAAACGACTTCCTTCCTTTTCGCGGCACTGTGGCAGACTTTCTTTTCCAGCCTTCGGCTGAGTCGTATCTTCGCTCGAAGGGCGGTGATCGGAGCCACTGCAGAAGGATGGAACTACTGAGACATCGAGCAAGCTCCATCTTCGGTTGGTGAGAATGTGGTCGATCTCCGCGTGAGTCGTTCCGTTGGGCGATTCCCATATCCATCGGCGATGTTCTTTCTTCATGAAGATGGAATTTCCATGGAAGAGTCGTGCGGCGGAGAGAAGCCCAGCGAGACGGTTGCCGTTTTCGTTCCGGAGCCCATATCCAAACTTCCCGATCCTATATTCCTTTTCTAGTGGCTCCCGATTTTCGCATTGAAGTCGCCCACAGCATACTTGTAGAAGGACTTTTCGTTGCGGACGACCTCCTCCACGTCTTCGTAGAAAGCATCTAGTTCTGAGTCGTCAGCTGCTGATGTTGGAGAGTAGCAGGTGATGATGCTGATGGTCTTCTGACGTGGAGGGCGTAGTCGTAGGATGGCTAGTCGGGATGATAGGATCTCGTGCGAATCGACAAGATGGACGATAGATGGATGGACGACAAAGCCAACGCCTCCCACGTTTCGTGATGGAACCTTCTCACCACGAATGATGAGCGTCCCATCATTCATCTGTCGCACGTCCTTCTTCCTAGACTTCGTTTCCTGCAGAGCGATGATGTGGTACTTGATGTGCTCTGCAGCGTCGAGAAGAGCGTGGAGGTCGGCGTTTGTGGAGACTGTCCTGGCGTTGTAGGTGCAGAGCATGAGGCAGTCTCCGTGGCGAGTCGTCCGGGCAGACGTGTCGTTTTTGTCCAATCCAAAAGGCGCCCTGAGGACCCTGACATCAGTCTTGCTACCACCCGGCGCCGTAGGCGGGATCCAATGTGCAGGGTTTCTTTCTATTCTTCTAACTGGTAGAGTAATGAAATTTTTCCCCTACAAGAGCAGACTTACTAGGCCAACTCTTGATTTCCACGGGGCGATCGCTGACCCCGGGCTTGGAGCGGGGAGAACCGCCTAGCGACCTGAAAACCAGACGGCGGTGGATCTGGCCTGTCCGGCTCTTAGCTAGGCATCCGGCCGAAACCGGAAACGTCGAACTCCTTCACAGCTTGGGAGGCCCTGCCAGAGTATACACTCGGCTGTGCATCGCAGTTCGACACCCAGTGTCACCCCCACGCCACGATGAGGCGGCCGACCATTGTGGGGGTCATGTAAAGGTAGGATTCGGAAGCCAGGATTGAAAATTGCCATAATACTATAAGAAAGAAGAAGAAGTTGTATATGACATTTACAGTCTTAGGAGCTCGTATGAGGCGTGATTGGTCCATCGAGTAGCATTCATCGCACCATTACGACAGGCTTTTGAAAGAAACGCGAGTTTGAGAGAGAAAGTGGAATGCATCTCAAAGCACAAAGGACTTGTGTAAATGAAGAAGAGCTTCAACGCAGGTTTAATGCAACCCATCTCAAATAACTGTTTTTGAACGCCACTCGTGGAACAGCTTTGCAGGAGGATTTCCGTAGCACAGGCAAGTTGAGATACTGGAGGCAGCCGAAGGAAAATGGAACACTAAGATGTGCCGAAGGGAGTTCTGCGATTATCACGCTCTATTGGCAGCACTATAGGAAGAGGTCCCAACTTCTTCATAAACTAAGATGCAAACTGTCATGAAATATTACACCAAACTCTATCGCTCATCAACACCTGCGCCGTGCCCTTTGTTCTCACTTGAGAAGCAACAACTATCCAGACTATGATAGAAAGGAGAGGAAAAAAAGGAAAATTCCCATCTAGTGGAGTATTTTGAAAACCGTCTTTTACTTCAAGAAGGGCGAATTGGAGAACATTGCTGTTTGATATGCTTGCTGACCCCTACAAAAATCGGCCGCGTCAAGTGGCGTGGGGGTGACATTGGGTATCGAACTGCGATGCACAACCGAGTGTATACTCTGGCAGGGCCTCCCAAGCTATGAGGGAGTTCGACATTTGCGGTTTCGGCCGGATGCCTAGCTAAGAGCCGGCCAGGCTAGATCCGCCGCTGTCTGTTTTCCCGGTCCCTAGGCGGTCCTTCTCGCTCCACACCCGGGTCAGTGTCGTTCCTTGGAAATCAGAATTAGGCCTAGTAAGTCTGCTATTGTAGGGGAAAATTTATCATTACTCCGACGAATTTCGCTCCTGGAACTCGAAGCCACCGACGACAACCGAGAAGACTGTGTGTGTCCGAAGCGAGGGACAGGGATCAATGGCAGCTTGTGTACTGGGGCCCGCACATTGCGTGAGGAAGGTCCATCTAAGTATCTAAGTGTGCCTGCTGAGTGTGCTACACAAACTTTCACAAGGATTAGCCTCGCCTGCATATCAAATTCACTGATTGAATCTGTCGGGACGCAGCTATTACCTAACAGCTGCTCGCGATTGAGGTTGGCCTAAGATAGCGAACCACTGGCAGTGACCTCCGCCCGCCGGCAGGAGCCGGTGGTCTCTTCCCCTTTCCCTTTCCCCTTCTGTATATATCTTGTATAATAAATATTAGAATAAGACTTATGTAAACCCGCTACACCATCAGGTAAAGGACTCGCGAACCTTTATCCTGACATGGAAGTCCCAGGGAGATATTTTTTTAGAATTCTAAGATGTGATTTTATTCTAAAGAACTTTTGAAAAAGAAGAAAATTTTCTAATTCCCCCCCCCCTCTACAACCGTCCGACCGTATGGAAGGAGTCGCTCACCAACGAATGAGAGAGAGTGTGTGAGTTTTTTTTAATACTATATTATTTGAACTAGCTGGCGTACCCGGCTTCGCACGGGGCCATACTTTGCACACATACACTTCGGGGCAGGGAACGTGTCATAGTCCACTTTTCGTTATCGATCGATGTCGATTTTACCGATTTTTATCGATTTCTTTGCAGAGTTCACCTACAGGGCTAGGAGTTGGCACAGGGGGGAAGTGAGCATGGGGATTCCGAATACAATATTAGTTTTCAGAATCATCGATTACTTTTATTGATTTTATCGATTTTTTTGCAAAGTTTGACATGCGAGGCTGGGATTTTGCACAGGGGGGTAATCGAGCATGCTGATTACGAACACAATATTAGTTTTCAGGATCGTCCATTACTTTTATCGATTTTACCGATTTTTTTTGTAAAGTTTGAGCTACGGGGCTGGGATTTTGCACAGGGGGGTAATCGAGCATGCTGATTACGAACACAATATTAGTTTTCGGGATCGTCCATTACTTCTATCGATTTTATCGATTTTGCAAAATTTGAGCTAGGGGGCTGGAATTTGGCACAGGGGTGTAATCGAGCATGCTGATCACCCCCCTTGGGGATGATCAGCATGCTCGATTACCCCCCTGTGCCAACTCCCAGCCCCCTAGCTCAAACTTTGCAAAAAAATCGATAAAATCGATAAAAGTAATCGATAATCCCGAAAACCAATATTGTATTCGGAATCCCCATGCTCGATTACCCCCCTGTGCGAACTCCCAGCCCCGTAGCTCAAACTTTGCAAAAAAATCGATAAAATCGATAAAAGTAATCGATAATTCTGAAAACCAATATTGTATTCGGAATCCCCATGCTCGATTACCCCCCTGTGCCAACTCCCAGCCCCGTAGCTCAAACTTTGCAAAAAAATCGATAAAATCGATAAAAGTAATCAATAATCCTGAAAACCAATATTGTATTCGGAATCCCCATGCTCGATTACCCCCCTGTGCCAACTCCCGGCCCCGTAGGTGAACTCAGCAAAAAAATCGATAAAAATCGATAAAATCGATATCGATCGATAACGAAAAGTAGCCTATGACACGCTCCCTGCCCCGAAGTATATGTGTGCCAAGTTTGGTCCAGATCGGTTCAGAAATAAAAATTTCTATTCCGCACATACGTACAGACAGACAGACAGACAGACAGACATACAGACAGACAGACATTCAGCTTTATATATAAGATATATACCAAAACAATTCTACAAATATCTAATCATTTCAGAAAAATTAAAATAAAATAAAAATATACAGTCCTGCGAACAGTCCCATTACGTCAATTTCGCTTAGTAAATTACCGGGATCCGTGAAAATCTAGATTAAATACGTCGAGCCGTGAGTCCGTGAATGCCGTGATTTTTTGGAAAAAAGCTTATCCGTGACTTTTTTTGGTAAAAATACATGTCCGTGATTCCGTGATCCGTGAGCCGTGATCCGTGAATATCTAGATAAAATACCGCGAGCCGTGATTTATTTTTTGCAACCGTGATCCGTGATTTTCAATTGATTTTTTTTCTTCTTTAATAAGACAATGGACTTGTTCGCAACCGCTAGCATAAAATTCAGATCTGTGTTAATTGCTTCGATCCAGCTAGCTACTGGCCCATGTACAGAAAGCCTCTTATGGGATAAGTCGATCAATTAGAGTCGCTAGTGATATAGCGCAAATGCGTGTTGACCTTCTAGGCATTATAACAAACGAGTGCAACTGTCCGAGCGTGTCGACCTTTTCTGGTGATAAAGTAGCGCAGCAGCTTGTCAGTGGTGTAAGCATTTGACCTCGCCGCAGACTAATAATATTTGCGCGCCACGGTCTAGCAAATGCATTAATTGCGCATACTGACCTTTTATGATTGTGATAAGCATTTAGCAACAACAATCGTGACCGTTATCTGCCGCAACGTCTACTCTTAAGTAATCTGGTTTAATACACTAGTTACCTAGGGGGCATTACTATCTCAAGTCGTACAAATAAGCATCCATCTGAAAAAGATAGTAAAAATGATGATCTTCAGATCAACGAAACTACTTTTTGAAAAAAAAACTTATTTTTTCCAACTTTTGAGAAAGTACCATTCTGCTTCTGTCATCCATGATGGCGATTAGGTCCCTATAAAGGTCCTTTACTATTCGCATCAAATTTGTTTCTGGCATAGATCCAAATAGCGACCATACAGTGTCCCATTGGAAAAAAAGAAGAAATGAAATATAGCTCCAGATTGAATAAATGTTACGGAACGTTCAGTCGAACCTAGCACGAAGTTAACTTCTCTCATAATTTTTGTAAGGAAAGGATCTAGTAAAGATCAATGACCGTTTACTGGTCTTCGCGTGCATTCACAAAAATTTGGAATAGAGTTGACCTCTCAAGTGCGCATTTTTTTTCCAATCTAGAGTGCAGCATCTGGGTGTACTATTCAGCAAAAAGAGTACACGCCCTAACCACAGAAAGAAAGGTCGAGAGTATAGCTAATATAATTCCGCGCCCCGCGCACAGTAGCACTAAAATCATTCTTAAGTAACATCGTACTTGCGATGATTTACGCACGTTTTGCCTTGATTGCCGATCCATTAACCACTCTTCCCAAAAATGTTGAGTTTATTTGGAAGGAGGAACATCAGCATTTGAAACATTGAAACAAGCCCCGTGGATGCGCGTGTTTTAGTGTCCTATTTTAGGAAATTTTAAATCATCCACACCGATGCATCTGTAATCGGTTTCGGCGCTTGCCTCCTACAAGTCTAACCGGTGGCTAGTAGTGAAAATTCGAATAGGCATCCGCTTTCCATATAAGCACGAAATAAAGTGTATCATAGAAACATTGCTAGCAACTTTCATCCCATGTTGCAAATGCTTCTACCACCTTAGTCGCTGAGAATGTTAATTCAAAATCTCAAGCATCATATTTCGTGCCTGCCATGCCAGCTAAATTGTACTCATCCGTTTTAGAGTTAATCATGACGATTCTGTTAGCCTCAACCATAAGGAACAGTTATCATGACTCAAAGATGGTATTCAGCAGCTGCTCAAGGCGAAAAAAAAATAAATCCAATAGCCAATTGTCCTTAGAATCTAATTTAGTCACAAAAAAAATGCGCTTGAAAACTGTACTCAAATAGTAGTTGAAAGTCATGCAAATACAAAGAAAATTGTTCTACATTCTCTACCCATAGCTGCTAAGAAAACATGGCATTAGTCTTGAAAAAAAAGAGGACAACGTTTGCGGATACTGACACAAATACAAAATTTTCTTCCATTGCTAAGCAAGTTGGTATTTGCAAAAGGCGAAACTTTTTATGCAACGAAGTTGTATTTCACATTTTTTTTCTTGAAAAAGTTAGTTTTTTTGAAAGAGAGGCTAGAAGGAAATTGACATGATCTAAATGATTGATTCTCAAAGTGCTGCTTTGAACAAGTAATTTTTCATTATTTGAGATCGTTTTCTTTATGAGTAGTGATATCAACAAACTTAGGCAAAAAAAAAGTAGCTTTAATAAGTAAGAATTAGTAACACACAAAAGAATGAGATCCTTCAAGAATCAAAAAGTCATGTTACTTGCTCATACGTAGTCTACTCAGCCGCACCTCCGAGTTTTTTTTTAATAACGGAACACTTTCGCATACAAACTCTATTCGAAGATTTTCTTTTCGTTAAAAAAAAAACGAGTTTCTGGCAGTATTTGATAAAAAAAAGCATATGCCAATACGAAAATGTAGTTCTTGCTGAATTATCTGCATTCCTTCCAAAATACCAGATCTGTAGACCCCAAACCAATATCTGTATTCCTGTGCATCGACTACTACTCCAATTACATTTACATTTGCTCAAAAAAATATTTTGATCAGCTTGTTCCAAGGTAAAAGATGCAAATTGCACTCTTTGCGAGACTAACGAAATTTCAACAGCTCAATGCTAAATTTTGGTACTCATTTGACAAAGTTTTATAATAAATACTCACGCCAAACTAGCATGCATACTATGTCAAAAGATCACCTCCACGAAGTGTATCAGTCATAGCCCAATTTTCTTCTATAAAAAAAAATTTTTTTTTCTCTTAAATTCCATTCTGTTGGCAAGAACAGGTGCTTTCCTTTCGAAAAAAATTACGTTGGTACAAAACATGAAGTCTGCGATGTACACGGTTATTATGTGACTTAGCAATATAAGATCGCTTGCCACTGTTTGATACAGATTTTTTTTTCAGAGAAAATTTGTGCTGACAATGTACAAACTTCAGCAAGGCTTTTAACGCTTTATTGAAACTTTTCATGAACTTCGAAAAAAAAGCATAATTTTTGGTCTGGATTCAAATTGTAATAAAACTATAGCTCGTAATTCTATTCATTTTGAGAAAAAAAAATTACAGTAAAACTTTTCCAAATAACCCCATAGGAAATTATTGACAATAATTTGATATTACATAGGAAGCTGCTGCTGCATAGCCGTTCCTCCCTTCTTTAGCGAAAAGTCAAGTTGTCAGTCTCCACTATAAAACAAATCTCTGTTTTGTTCTGAACTTTGAAAAAAATATAGATCTAGTCATTCAGATTTTATAAAGTTATGAGAAATACTTCGCAACTGAACACTGATCCATCTCAAAAACTCCGAAAAGACTTTGTTTCACACTGGAATCCACCAAGGATCACATCGCTCTTACTTGCAAATTTACACTAATTTGGAGTCATGGATACCTTACGGCGATATTTTAATCTATGAGGAGAATTTTGCTCTTTGTGACAATAAAAAATTTTTTTTCTTCGTTACTTACTCTAAATGAAATATCTCTATGCGAAAGTTTGAAATCCCATTAGTTAATATAGTGCAAAACTGATTCCTCCCCATCTTTGCTTGACAATTTTTCCTTGCAGTTGATCCTTCATGAAATTCAGATGAATCACAATGTTTTCCTAGTGCACAAAATGTTTAATAAATAGTGGACTTTGCACAATTTGCTCTCGCTCTATACCGGCGTAGCAAATGCGTTTAGCTTGAAATTTTCATGCGTTGCGTTTTCAACAAGCAGCATTCGCTTTTGTATAGGTGCTTTCGGAGTCTGAAATGAGCAAATCTAAATGATGGAGGACAATTTTTTCTTGAGTATTGAGAATTTTATATTTATTTCGAACCTTTTGTTATCAAAACAGAGCTGCTTTGCTTAAACAACCCCTGAATTGGCAACTGCTTTGAAGCACAGAGACCACCAAATTATCTGTGCCGTGAAAGTTGCCGCACATTTGATAATTGTTGATGACAGCGTCATACGACATTCCTCGTGCAGCTCATCTGCGCATCACATTTTAGTTCCGTACAAACAGCGCGAAAATGTTGCTCCGCCAAACTTGTTGGTCATCGTGTACAAATTCCATTGACAAATCACAATTGAAGTGTAGAGTAATAGGGATGAGTTGCTCTGCAATTTTATTTGTGCAATAATAATACTGTTTAGTAGCTGGAAAAAAAAACGTACTTAGCAATCACAAAAGATATTTTTGTATGTTCTCTTGAACTCAACGACAAGGATTTCGAACAGCTCTGATCAAGCTTTGATCTTCATTGAGTTTGTAGATCGAGAGTCAATGTTATGTGTTTGTTAGGGAAAACTGAGAATAAAACAAAACAATTAGAGTAATTTAAATGCAGTTTTTGTCGGTTCGCGCAAACCAAAAAAAAAATGCATAATTACAATTCTTTTCGAGATTTTTCCCAATTTTTCAAATAATCAAAAATCTTTTCAAATTTTTCCCAATTTTCCAAACAAATACTTTCAAAAAAAAATATCCCAAGTAATTCAAGTCGCTTTGAATGTTGCAACTCTTCAGTATATGTCCTTGCGGAAGTACATTTCAAAAAAAATATATGCTCGCTAATCAAAGTTTGGCTCCAACAATGTTTAAAATAATGCGCTGACTTAGATTCGGATATTGGACAAACTATTGGTCAAACAATGGAAAAAGCAGTTTCTCCAGTTCCGTGCAATTGCACAAACCAAGTCTGCATCACATTGTTAAACGTACAGGAAATACAATTAAAAGTATTTTCAGGGAATATTACTTGTAGCTGAATGGAGAATGTTTTCAGAGAACAATTCTCTTCCGAAACGCTTCACAGAAGAAATAACTTGCTTGTTGTTTGCCAAAAAAAAATCCTCAGTGCTTCTGAACATAGATATCCAGATTGAAATTCTGATCGGAAGCAAAGACCGCATTTTTTTGAAAGGTGTTCAGCCGAAGCTGGCAATAAGCAACGAAAGCATAGTTTTTTTTTGTCGCAGTGAAATTCATTTTTGGGAATGAAAAAGATACTGTTTAGAACGTTTCACGTCATCTAGTCCTCGTTTTCTCCCCTAGAAAACGATTGTAATGATTCCTTTACAGATTTCAGCAGAATTCAGGAACAATCATTCCATAGAATTTTTATATTGGATTTGGACGTTGAAGAAACATAGATAGCTTTCACGATTGCATGTTAGTAGTGAATTGACACACATGATGTTAAGATCATTTCCGCTGAAGTTTTCATACTTATAATCACAAGCTACCAATCGTAGTTTTTGCAGCGGAAGCGTTCTGGTAGTACATTTCTATGCTAACTATTGTTGTGTCTGATTCAAGCTGTGCAGTTCGATCTGCGATTCCATCTTGTAAATATCGGTTATAGGCTAATGTTTTCCAAACTTTAAAAAAAAAGCATCGAAAAAAAAAGGAAAACATCAGAAGATGAACGATATCATGTTTTTGTTCATGATTGTAGTCTTGAAATCAGTTGCAAAACTACAAGACAATTTTTCAACGCAATCAGTTAACAAAAAGTCTGATTAACGCCGTTTTTTTTTGCCCTCGCGATTTTTTATCACGTGAGTTTGTTTACATTTATTTTGCCGCAACGCTGCGTTTAATACATATATGCCTCAATTTCTTTGAACCGGCAATTCAAAGAATGAAAAAAAATTCTCATACTAGGCAGCGAAAAAAAAATCCACATTTTTCTAACACTTAAAATTTGCCACTATGTTGAATCAAACGCAGTTTGTTGTGCTTGATTGAGCATATATTCCTCTTCGTTAAGTAAACAATCGCATTATTTATATGCTGTATAACTATATGTCATTTGGTTCAAATTACTGTCTTATCATCACACGTTCAAAACTCAACATGTCGGTTAACTAATTTATGTTAAATGTAACTTCAGAATTACTAATGTCATCGAATATCACCCAATACTTTGTTAAGTATGTATTTTCTGCTACCAAGTTTTTTTTTGATTATCATGTTCTATAACAAAACTTTCCACAACTGATTTCCACCTACTACTCTTATACAATCCAGTCGACCATCAAACTTCTACAAATCTCAACCTACAACCACAGTCTCGAAAGTATGCCTTATCACCATGCAACTACATGTCACTGCCTTCCAAGCAGTTCCCAGCGCCACATCCTTCATTTTCGTATATCTCTCAGCTTGAGGACAAGCTTACTCAGTACCCCCCAGGATGAGGTGAAGGTCGTTGGTTGGTTATCCAGCTCGCCTAAACCAAATTCCCTACTCGATCGATGAATCTGAGGATAATGGTACCGAAGTCGAAGTTCTTTATGGTCTCGCCGTATCACGTGTACTCCTTACACACGTTACTCGGAAGACATTCAACAACAGCCAAACAAGCTCGAGGACGAGCTTTCTGAAGGAATGGAGATGTCGGGACGCAGCTATTACCTAACAGCTGCTCGCGATTGAGGTTGGCCTAAGATAGCGAACCACTGGCAGTGACCTCCGCCCGCCGGCAGGAGCCGGTGGTCTCTTCCCCTTTCCCTTTCCCCTTCTGTATATATCTTGTATAATAAATATTAGAGTAAGACTTATGTAAACCCGCTACACCATCAGGTAAAGGACTCGCGAACCTTTATCCTGACAAATCTCAACATCAAGACAGTATGGACCACATCCGGTTTTGAGGGTTATAGAAGTTTCGAGAGTTATAGAAGTCTGCCGGAAGCAATGCCCGCCTTTCCTCTCAACTTTCTCCACCACGAGAAGACTTTTGACATTGTGGAAATCAACGCTACCTATCAAGGCAATCAATCAAGGAGAAGACTTAGCTTATGTGACGACATTAGTTGCGAAAATGACTGTACAACGACGACGCAGCTACATACCATTGCCTCCTGACCATCCCAGTTGGTAAGTGAGTAGAAGGCGACACAATCTTGCCGATGCTGTACCGGCGTGGGTGATGAAGACACTGGACAGGGACAAGAAAGGCAAACGGGTTGATTGATGTGAGATTCCTCTCGAGCCTTTTTGTGGACGGATTCTGTTTTCGAGTAGTATCATTGGAGCAGTGACGATACTGAAGAAACTAAATGAAGTAGGGAAGATCGGATGCGACTAAATCGGAAGAAATGCCATTTCATGAAGGACATTCTCTACGAAGATGCGAAATTGGTAGAGGGCGTCTCCGTCACGGAGACGTTTTCTTAATTGTAAGTTGAATATTTGATGAACATGGAAAACGACCTGAGGAAGAACTTAACGAAAGAAGAGCAGCCTGGACCGCGGCCCCTTCTGGCCTCACCGACCGGCTGATGGACCCTGAGCTTTAAGCCCACCTGCTCAGCTCCGTTAGCTCTTAGCGGTTCGTTACACAGCTGAGACTTGGGACTTGACACCATAGCCAGTCGAAAGGACCACCCAAGAGCGCTTGAGCGCAGTCTTCTGACGATGACCCGACACAAACATCTAGTCCGATTTCGCAGTACGGATATGAGAAGAATGTCCCATCTTCGTGACCAAGCGGAATAAGTTGCGAAAGCGAAGCATCAATGGGCCGCTCACATTATGAGAAGAACAGACGACAGATGGACACTAAGAACATCAGATTGGTTTTCTCGCAAATCAAAACATCCTCGCGGAAAATAACCAAAGAAATGGACGGATGGACTAGTTGAAAAATCAGCTGGTTCCTTTGAACACGATTTCCGCATTTGTCGTCACGCGACTACCGACGACAATAAAAAGAAGGTGGATGTTGGGGGCGATGGAGCTTTTATGTCGGCTTAACTCGATTTTTAAGACGAGCCACGTGCGGAAACTCAAGCATACATTGACCGCCAAAAAAAGTTGCGGACAAGCTGCCTTCCTTTTTTCATCGCTCATTTTCGGATGGAAAACAGAGATGAAAAAATGGTTGGATGGCATGATGTGATAGAGCTCTTCAAGAGCTACAACTCACACATTGCGCTTTCTGGAAAATATGTATTCTAAAGTTTTGAAAATTTTTTTCTAAAAAAAGTCCGAAAATGGCCGCGCCACAATGTCGCGGACAATAATTCTTCGAACGCAAGAATTTTCCTTTAGGTCTTCGTTTGGAGCAAAAACAGAAGTTTTCTTGACAGATTAGCACACTATAATATAGAGCTAATCGAGGACAGTAACCAGGTAGTGGTTACTTCCAAAAAAAAACCAAACTTGATTTTTATTTTGCTTCAAAAAATAACTTCTAATTTCCTGCTTCAAGCCAAATTTCTTCACATGGAAGCCCATTCAAGACATTCCAACAAGCTATTCAGATAAAATGGATGCTCTTTATAATCTTCTATGCATCGGACGTGTGCTGGTGAATTTCTTTGCTGAAAATGGCTCTTGACAGTGCGTGCACATGACCCCTCCTGCACCTCACCACTAACTTGAACCGCTTTGCAAGCATGTAGCTCGGCCAGCACACTCTGCGAGCCTGATGGTAGGCTCATTCAAAAGAGCGTGACTTCCTCGACATGATGGTGCAAAAGAGTTGGGTATGAGAAACAATGGAGATTTGGCGAATGGGGTGAAAAAGAGCAGCATTAGAGATGATTGGAGTGGAGGCTCTTATAAACACCAGAACAGTCCCAAAGCTTCGAAAAGGGTCTGTTACTAGAACACTGACAGTTTTAAACTTTCACGATGGAACTTGTAGCGAAAGAAGCTCTGTTCAACTTTAGCTGAAAATCTTTAGCGTACCACTGAAGCTGCGCTTTTTCACCCCATCCGCCAAATCTTCGCTGTTTCTCATACCCAACTCTTTTGCATACCTTCGTGTCGAGGAAGTCACGCTCTTTCAAATGAGCCTACTGGCGTCTCGTAGAGTGACTGCTGGCCGAGCTACAACCCTGCAAACGGTGCAAGACAGTGGTGAGGTGCAGGTGGGGTCATGTGCGCGCACTGTCAAAAGCCATTTTCAGCAAAGAAACTCACCAGCACACATCCGATGCATAGAAGATGACAAAGGGCATCCATTTTATCCGAATAGCTGTGTTGGAATGTCTTGAATGGGTTTCCATGTGAAGGAATTTGGCTTGAAGCAAGGAATAGAAGTTATTTTCTGAAAAAAAAAGCAAATTAAAAATCAAGTTTGGGTTTTTTTGAAAGCTGCCACTACATGATTACTGTCCTCAATTAGCTCTATGATAAGTGTGCTAATCTGTCAAGAAACTTCTGTTTTTGCTCCAAAAAAGACCTAAAAGAAAATTTTCGCGTTCGAAGAATTATTGTCCGCGACATTGTGGCGCGGCCATTTTCGGACCATTTTTAGAAAAAGATGCAATATTTAGGATACATTTTCTAGAAAGCGCAACTTGTGGGTTGTAGCTCTTGAAGAGCTCTATCATTCCATGCAATGCAACCATTTTTTCATCTTCGTTTTCCATCTGAAAATGAGCGATGAAAGACGTCGTCCGCAGCTTTTTGACGCAGATTGTCCGCAGCTTTTTGACGGTCACTGTACATCTCTACCGGTAGTGATCATATTTCTTACCCTTTCTGTCCGTCTTGCGAGCCTCCAAAAGAGTTTCTTGAAGGAGAAGCTATAATGAGCAAGCAGTTGATCAAAAACTATGCAGAGGATACTTACAAACGTGTTACGCCTACCTACTTGGCAATACAATGGCTTGAACACCGTAACGAGCCTTTATCAAAGAAGCGTTTAGTAGCTTATGATTGTACGCATCTTGGGCAATCCATTTCAGCGGACACATCACTTCCTAGAATATTAGAAATTCTGCGGATTCATCCATTACATCATCCTGAATGTATTGTTTCTAGCTCTAACAGTTTGGAATCTTCAATCTTCATATGGAAAAAATCTCTACAAACGAAATCATTGTACCCTAATCTCACGAGTAGAAGACGCAGCTTTTTCGATTTTTTAAGCGCGTCGCCTCGCTGTTTCGAACAACGAAGCTTATAGGCACCGTCCACCCAGATTTTCGACTTCCACGTTTTTATCGTTTCAGGGCCTTCTCATGTCCCTGATTCCGAATATGAAGTCGAGAATGCTCGAAAACCCCGACAATCCCCGTTCCGGAGAACCCACAGGCCGGCTTTCCCGAACGGTGATTGGATGGACGCGCACAAATGGGCGGGCATGGATAGGGGTCCTCGTGCATCGCTATTCGACGATTTTCTCGCTTCCGAAGCGGCATTTTGCGCCGCGACTTGGGCATTGGATTGATAGAAGGCCCTACATTATATGCTGCCAAAAGCTCAACACCCTCAACTTAGGGTGGATGGTGCCTTTATGCCGCACGATACTCTCAGGCAATGCGCAGCGCAGTGCGTACAGGCCTCGAATTTTTTCGATGTGTTCAGGTTGACAGAAAATAGAACAAAACGGGTGCTCCTGTACTTGTGAAGTTACAGTACTCATCGCTTCTCTGCCTCGCCAATCTCTCGTATTTTTTCATTTCACGTAATTAACTGCCTATCATCATGCACCATGCTTGTTAGTGTTGTTATCGTCGCCTCCACGGTGTAGTTGGGCGGAGCATTTGCAGACATCTGAACACGTGAACTTGTGAACCCTCCAAAACTTTTGTGAACTTCCCGTCATTTATGCTCCGAACCAAACCAGTTGGTTTGATGGTCTACAAACCAACATTTTCGGAAAAGTATGTTAAGACAAAGTTTTCGAAATTTTACGTAATGTAGTTTGGAGTAATATTGACTACACATAGCCAAAATTCGGTGTCAGATTGCTTGTGCGTCGAAAACAAGCCATTTGTTTATTTGTGCATCATCTTGAATTTGGCGTTGATGAGAAAGAACACATTAGAGCATGTCATACATGTACCAACGTGATGGGTTAGCATATCTGAAGGTCACTCATAGATACCTATGATCAGCTCCTAGATTCGTGTGGTGATTTTGCGCGCTGAGTTTTTTGTGGTCCAAAATACCGGGTTTGTTGCCTAAAGTCCTACACCCCTCTCGTTATCAAAAACCGCCATGCTTTGAGTTGGCAAAATCCCACCTCCACGCGAATCGTGAAGTTGATGATATGTTTAGCAGGTTTTACGATACTCCTTTTGCTTTTACCCCAGATAACGAAGTTCAGTTTGAACCCGAACCGTCTGTGCCGAGCCCTCACTGCAAGGTATTTTTTTATTTGAAATCTCTCGCTAGCAAATCTGCCACGTATGACAACAGTCATATATACGTACAGTTTAAAGAGTACAAATAATCATGCTTTGCATAGAGATTCGGCGAGTCATCGACGTGTTCAGATGTCTGCAAGTGCTCCGTCCAACGTACACCTGCTTCGCCCACCGTAGACAACGATACAATTACCGCTCATAATTCGTCAAAAAAGTCGCCGGACTGCGGCGGAGTGCGCCGGAGTGCGGCGGAGTGTGGCGAAGTGTGGCGCCGCCGGAGTGCGGCGGAGTGTGGTGAAGTGTGGCGCAGTGCGCCGGAGTGCGGCGGAGTGTGGTGAAGTGCGCCGCACTCCGCCACACTCCGCCGCACTCCGGCGACTTTTTTGACGAATTATGAGCGGTATTGTATATGAAGTGAGTGGAAGGAAATATACATATATTAGGTGTATAATAACATCAAAAAGTGGGCGGGGCTTACAGTTCACAGCTAAACAGCGATAAAATCGATATTTTGAGCTTAGAGAACTATCAAACCTCAAAAATCGATAAAATCGACATTCTGGAGGTTGCAAAATCCCGAAAATTGGCGAAAATCGATATTTTGGAGGTTGCAAAATCCCGAAAATTGGCGAAAATCGATATTTTGGAGGTTGCAAAATCCCGAAAATTGTCAAAAATCGATAAAATCGACATTTTGAAGGTTGCGAAATCCCGAAAATTGACAAAAATCGATATCCCAAAAATCGGCAAAATTGATAAAATCGATATTTTGAAGGTTGCAAAACCCCAAAAATCGGCACAAATCGATAAAATCGATATTCTGGAGGTTTCGAAATTTCGGGAATCGGTAAAATTATTGAAAAACTAAGCGAAAAATTCGAAAAACTCCATAATAAGCTCATTTCCAGTGCTTTTATACAGCTGAAACTTTTCCAAGCAAGCTCCGCCCACTTTATACCCCACGTCACGATCGAAATTGAAGAAAATAAGAAAAACTAAGAAAAAATAAGCGAAAATCGCGTTTTTCTAGCCCGATTTACCCCCTTTTTTAGCCGTTTTCAGCCCCTAACCAGGTCCAGATGGCCGCGGGAAAACTGTACACGAAGCGGTAATAAAGAGAGGGGGAAAAATAAGGGGGGAGAGAGAAAGGGGGGGGGGGGAGAAAGAGGAAAAATCGCGTGTTTAAGTTTTTTTTTCAAGTCCGGGAAGGTTTATAGATAGGCTCCCACAGCCGGAGCCCCTACATTTTCTCCGAATTATATGTGGTGTCCCCCTCGAATACAAACTGAAGAATGGCTATCCCAGCTCGTCATCCCTACTCTCCGCGGAGATAAAATTCAAAATATGCACTATCGCCTTTATATAGCGCCTCTTACGCTGGAGCTGTGAGCACGAGCTACCCCTAGAAAAATAGAGCTACTAAAACTACATGTCAATGGCCACATGAGATTACCCCAGCCCTGCAACTCTTAGAGATATAAGGCGCCGAAATCGCCCTTATTGACAGATTTCCCAAGTTGTTCGGCTGTCAATTAGGCACTTTTAATGGAAATTTGTTATTCTACGACCTTCTCTCTAAAAATTATATTTTCAGAGATCTGTCGAATAAAACAAACCCCAGCCCCGTAGCTGTAATATTCGCAGAGTTATTAGCCCCCCAACATGCATGCTCAGGCCGTAAAATCGGCTCTCCCAAAGTTGCTCCGTAATTCCCCCAAAAATCATGTTAGACACCTCTCTTATACCTATACACACCATATTTTTTCCAGCTTCTTAGAAGCAATACACACTGATATAGCGCGCTCTTGGCCTCTCGCTCCTCACTCTTGGCCTCGGCGTAAGATTTGGTTAAAATATTGAAGTTCTCGGATTGACTGTAAACTTCACTCATAGTGGTTTTTGGTCCCGATCTTTACGAAAATCCTATTTATTTTGCACTAGAGAGTCTTACAGTAAAGCTAAAGTGAGATAGAAGTAGCTGGACCAACCAAGATCGCAACTTCGCCTGCACTTTTCCCCTACCTGTTGCGGAAATTGTCTGCAAATTTTTGTGAGTTGAAAACTTTGTGAACACCTCTATCGGACCATGCTTAGCACAGATCTTTATTTGAATTGTTCGTCAGATTATGATGTTACAAAATCGCCTTCTCATGAATTGTCTTTCAAATTCGAAGGTCGTGTAATTTGGCAGATATTCTATCCTACAATGTGCCACCAACAGCAAAACAATATAAGAAATGTTGTTAGCACGTCGAGTACAATACCGCTTACAGAATGTGCAAAATTTCCCTGAATATCGCAAAATTCCGAAAATTCCATAACAAACTGCTCTACATACAATACCGCTCATAATTCGTCAAAAAAGTCGCCGGACTGCGGCGGAGTGCGCCGGAGTGCGGCGGAGTGTGGCGAAGTGTGGCGCAGTGCGCCGGAGTGCGGCGGAGTGTGGTGAAGTGTGGCGCAGTGCGCCGGAGTGCGGCGGAGTGTGGTGAAGTGCGCCGCACTCCGCCACACTCCGCCGCACTTCGGCGACTTTTTTGACGAATTATGAGCGGTATTGTATCTGCCGATAGCTCACGTTCCACTGAGCACTTCAGCTACCAGTCTTCTCTCCACTCTGCCTATCTACTTAGCAGCGCCTATATTTATAGTCAATCCTTCAGTCTCGCTGACTCTGCTGTTTACCAGAAGTGAGCATTCGGCTGATCCACTTCCAAAGCAATGACATGAAAAGGTCTAAATGCTCAACGCTGGCTTGGTTCGATTGTCTCTACTACTTTCAGCTGTTTCGCGTATTCACTGTTGATGGGTGGTCATTGCTCCGCTGTTATCCAACGAACAGTTCCAAGTATACTCAACCATTCCACAAGGTGTAAATGTAGGGAAAGCGCAAAACTCATCGCAGCGCCCGTCGGCATTCGACCGCCCGCCCCATCTTAGCCGCTCACGAAGAGGGTGTAAAAAGAAATAAGCCCCCCCCCCCCCCTCTCGAGCTCGCTCGTAGTTCAGCACGCCAGCTCCGGCTGGCCTCACAACCATCATGCTGAGGTGAGCCTCCGCCCCCCCCCCCCCTATTCATTTACTTCCCCTTTCTTTTAACTGTTGTTTTCATCCTTATATTACTACTCTGTAAGGTATATCTCCGTGTCTCCTTTACATTCTCGATATATTCCAATATGTCTCTTTTGTATTTCGTGCCCTTTGTAATATCTGCTCCGAGACGAAGGCGGTCGCCCAAATAGGTTGAAAGCATGAAAGGCTGCGGCGCGCGGGCAATTGTCAACCACAGGGCGCGCGCACGCTCGGTCAGCGGTCATCCACGCGAGCGTTCGCGCGACTCGTGGTTGACAATTGCCCGCGCGTCGCGTGCGCGTCAGCCTTGCATGCTCTCAGCCTATTTGGGCGACCGCCTTCGTCACGGAGGAGATATTACCATGTCTTGTTTATGTAATGATAAAATTTTAGTAATTACTTGTGTGCTGTAGAGAGAAGGAGTCACTTAAAGAGAGGTCATATGTGTAAGCGTTACTGGACAAAGTCGTCCTAACAAACGTAAATCTTTATTTTATTACATAAATGAAATAGGTATACATTTTGCTGCAGCACCCGGAACGAAACAAGGAGTCACAAAAAGGCGTTCTCGGCCTACCAATATTCAGTCGAGTAGATTTTGCGCTCAATATAGTGCGCTTGCACAGAAGGTGTAATGCGGTAAATTTTCGCGTGAACAGATAGATAGCTTCGACCATGACGCCGGTCAGCTGCGCGCGCGAAATGCCGGCAGCACTGGCGTGGCTATTTATTCACGCGCAAATTTCACCGCATTTCACCTTCTGTGCAAGCACACTATATTAAGCGGAAATCTACTAAGATAATATATAGGATCGAAAAATAAGTGGGAATCCCGGTAACTTAATCTTCGTGTTACATTGAACAATTGTAACGGTCTAGTCTTTTTATGTGCCACTTCCCATGAATAAACATTCGAGCTGCTATAGACTTGTAGACGAGAACAGCACTGCTCGAAATCATATGTGCAAGTTTCTGTTTCTTTTAGTGGTGAGCGTCTTCATTTCATTATTGTAGCACTTTGCTAACAGTAAACGAAGCTCTGATGTACTGCATCAACAGAAGTCCATCAACCCAACACGTCACCTCTTTTGAGTAGTTTTCAGTTCCGATCCAAGTAATTAGTTCTGCTTTGAACTATGAATTAAAATGGCCGTTAGTTTTTGTACTAATCTACGTCCACACTCCCATACAAAAAGGATAAGTCCATTAGACTCTGAACAAAGAAGTGCAAAGCCAACGCGCTTGTCTATCTCAAATGAGACACATTGCGGAGTAGTCTACGTTTTTGTAGATTTGGCGAAACAAACACGTGAAGTAAAGATGGGCAATTTCAATGACCATTCGACGCAATCTCTTTTATTCTCTCTAACACTCAAATTCTCATAGCATTTGTTTTCTCACCAGAATAATCACTATAAATTAAACCTAGGATTTTTTTTGCCACACCCATGTATGGCAATTCTTCAAAGATTTCAGGCTCAACTTCTGGAAGAGCTATCACAACAGCTGGATAGAGTAAACAATGTGGAATAAAACACTGGACATTTACAGCTTTCCACCATTTCCCAAGATCATTTTTCCAGAAGCCTTCACTTTGCGAAGTCGTAATACGCGAACGCAAAGAGATCTCTCCGAATCAGTCTTCAAAAATAGATTATCATTCAACATTAGTCTCACAAAGCAGGTTCAGCTATCGATTTCTGAAATTTTGGGTTGAAAGAACGGGAAGAACTTTTGGAACACTCAATCTAATGTGCAGCAAGCGATGATAGCCCAGGTAACACTTATGTAAGATGGATATTCGCGCGCTCTTGCCCAACCAAGCCCTTTACCTTTGAAGACGATAAGTTTTAGCTGTTAGCTGAGTACCGTGAAGACTAAAGCACTCACTTGGTCTTTGCAAGTACTGAAAGGATTCGCACAAATTCCTAACTTTCCCAAATATGAAGTAACGTGCATCCTTTCGACGCGTGCTTGTTGAGATATAAAGACGCCTACCATTTGATTTAACTGGCTTGGCACCGGCAAAAGCGGGGCTTCGTGACCTAATTAAGGCTAGGTAATTGATCAGAGAGCACTCGCGCGAGAGAGACGCAGGCGCGTCGCGGGCGCGAGCGGCCTCAATAGATCACAAAACCCGCCCTAATGGTGCCAAGCCAGTTGAATCAAATGTTAGTTCCTCATCCTTTTATTACATCTCTTTAGTTTTCAAGAAATTGCTCAATGTTTTAAAAATTAGAAATAGAACTTCTTTAAAACCAACCGCATTTTCGATTCCATAATGAAGTGAAGCTATATTTGGAGTTTTCTGGCATGGCTTAAGCGAATAAAACGCCAGAGCAGGTAGAACCTAAATGAGATTCCAAGATTGCTGCACATATGATTGAATACTAACAAAGGTAACGCAGAAGCGCAGCATTGCTCGCAGAGGACAGCTCAGAATTGCCCTCGCAGTGCGGTTCTCTAACCTACTATTCACATCCTGTAGCTGAATTCATTATCACGATGCACTTCACTGCATTTAGTCTGTATGACCTTTTGACTCGTTGAATTTCGTTATTAATTCTCTCAAATTTGCAGCTCATTCTATGCTCCTTTATTCTGTTACTCTACATCAATACTCTCACGTTCGCAACTTGTACTAGACATTACCACGAAACACTCGCACAAAAATACTGAAGAGCTATGCAATCTTTCGGAAATGGAATCCAGATCACATGAAATCAAAATCTCTCCCTATGAAGTCAAGTCGCATGTTACTTATACTAAGGCATACTTTACGCGATTTTAGGCATTTTAGGCGGAGCGATTTGACAAAACTCCGACTGCTAAACAGGACTCGCCAAGGAGGAACAAAGCCTAGGAAATATCGTCTTTGCAGGACTCAGAGCAGAGCCCGAATAATGCACAACTTAGTATGGTATTTAAAAAAAAAACACCATTGCTTCCTGCAAGATCAGAGTCTTAGGAGTGGTAACGAATTCACAAAAGGCGTTCTGATCGTCGCTTCGTAAACACTACAATACCACCCGTAATTTGTGAAAAAAAATGGCGGCGGCACTTAACTTACGCGGCGCCGCCGAAGTTAGGTGACTTTTGCCGCGTCGCGCGACAAAAGTCGGCGGAAAAGCGGCAAAAGTCACCTAACTTTGTCGCGCAACGCCTAACTTTTTATAAAAAAAGACCTTATCTTGATTCAAAATTTATGAATTCTATATATAAGAGTACCATTCAACTCAGCTCGGCGAGGCGCATCTTCCAATATACGGATGTGCCTAGTTGTGGGATATAAGTTTCTTTCCTGGAATTTTAGTGTAAATGGACCATTCAGTGTGCTTATTCCAGAGGCTACGTACACATTCCATTGAGCACAGCAGAAATAGGGCAGGTATAGTTTAAGAGCTCATTCTGCATGGATATATGTGAAACTGGGCAGCTCATTCTGCATGGATATGTGTGAAAGTGGGCTTCTCTCGGCGAAGTATGACGGGTCCCAAAATGCAGGAAGACAAAGGGAAATGGTTGGAAATCGCATGAGAAGCACATATCGCGGAATGCCGCGCGTGCTGTGCAATGTACAATACCACTCACAGAACGGGAATTGCGCGAAATTCCAGAAATTTCGCGATTCCGGATTATCGTAAATTATGCAGCGCCATAACTTCCTTCGGAATTAATATATTCTAAATTCGAAAGCAGCACTGTGTTCATCTCGTCAAGGCGAATCTTTCTACATACGTCATGTCATCTATATCTTGTTTTCAGTTTTCTCAAAGGTTTGTTCTGAGGAGGTCCCTTTGCAAGTATGTAACGCAGCGCCTATCCAATTTGAAAGCTTCCAGTATGCACCATTCGATAGTGCTCTTCTTGTGCATTATAGTGCGCTAGTAAGCTGCCGCAGGCTTCTTTTCAAAAGAGAAAAAAGCGTTGGTAAATTCTGGAAAAATCACTCGTTTCCAGATTCTACTCGCCGTAACTTTCTTTGGAGTGGATATTTTCTAAATCCGAAAAATGCATTGTGCTCAGCTCATCAAGGCAAATCTTTCGGTATGCGGAATGTCCTTGATATCTCGATTTCAGTATTCTCAAAACTTTCTGCGGACGTTTCTTCGCAAAGGTGTGAAGCAGCGCGTATTGCCCCCAGTACATTCAGAAAGAAATTTTCGATAGTACTTCTTTTGTAGATTATGGAGCGCTGGAAAGTAGCCGCGTACTCCTTTTCAAAGGAGTTAGAAGGGCTGGTGAATTCTGGAAAAATCATGTCCTTCTAAATTTTTCTCAACGTAACTCTAAAATATGAAGCTCTCTTGCTAAGCAGATGTGATTTTCGTAACCAGCAGGTCGGATAACCCTTATGAGCATGTTTTCCAAGATGTTCAAGTAATTTCATTTTTTCTCGTTTTACGCTCTGAAGCTGGCCGATGGATTTTGGTCAAAATGTTCATGCTCTTAAATTGTAAGGAAACTTCGCTTATAGAGGTTT
>CATQJL010000112.1:36302617-36331452 GCA_958299035.1 Cylicocyclus nassatus
CACCAAGAGAACTTTTTTCGGATTTCTGTTGTTTGAAAACACAGATGTATTCAAACGCGCTCAAACAGAATCAGATGCAATAATTATTATCAAATAGAACAGTATTTCGTATATGGGCTTCATACAGTGAGTTTAAGTCACTCATACGATGACAGTTCAACGTCTTAGAATTTCTCAGGAGAAACTTTCACTGAGACTGCTTCGAGCGTTCATTACGAGCAAGACATACTTCTTTTTTGCTTTTTCGGAGCTATGCCAACATTGTCGGCACCTCCTTACAACTATATCTTTACTCTCACCCAATTACCCTAAAGGTCATGCTATAAGATGACCTGCTGTGATATCTGTTATGTTACCTTACCACGCCCATCAACGGCAGCATTCTACCACAGCATCAACGCGTGCAGATCGCATGTCTCAATAAAGCTCTAATGCTTTTGTGTTTTATATATAGTCGTCCTCACCCCACTAGTCGGCTCGGTGGACGAATTCGAATTTGAGCTGGAGCAGGCCGGTCGCACCTCAGTTTTGAGTTCAAACCTTCGCCTATTTCCTCCAATCTTTTTTGCCTTTATTGGTAATTCCGCGTATTTTGGCAATGTTCTTAAACAAAATTGACGTTTTGTTATTGTTAAGCGTCGTTTCTGGCTGCTGTGCTCAGTTTTGTTTGAGTGGGTTATGAGAAACGATAGAGGTATTGACTACGACGTACATTCGCCACTGTAGCAGCTCCTCTGCACAAATTACTTGCAAAGAAAAGACTTGCAGCAGATGTTTCCCAACTGTATCGTTTCTCCAAGCTTACCTGTATATAGTGTTGAAGTTATGAGCTTAGCAGAACGAAACAACGCTCGATCACAACAAGATGTTTTATTTTGCAAGCGAACATACCTCATGGAAAGATTAATAGACAAACAATGAGGATAATGATAAAAAACATGCATAAATTTGAAATGAAGGCTAAGGTGCCGCGCTCCGCCGCGATCGGCCTGCTCCAGTTCAAATTCGAATTCGCCCACCGACCGACTAGTGAGGACGACTATAACACGCTCTAATAGGCGCCATTCGCCTCAGGCTAAGTAAAGCCTAGAACCACCCATACATTTGGTGCATCGGTCAAAGATCGATGCTATGATCTGCAGGACAAGACAGAAGCCACAATGAAGCAATTCCGACCTTGCATCACCATTATAGACCGAATCGGATGATTATTCACTTATTCGAATAAATCACTCGAATGCGAATGATTCAAAAAGTCGAGTGTTCGAAAATCTGAGGTTTCGAACAAAATTCAAAAGTCGAATATTCGAAATTTTCGATTTTGAATATCATTCGATATTCGAATATTCGAAAAAAAATTGCCCAAGTATAATCACCATATGGAAGATACACGCCAAAAGAATCGCGAACTACTCGAAAGTACGCGCGCTATGTTGAGGAAATATTATTTCCAGACGATGAACAGGAGCGACAAAAAAATGCATCGACGATCTGCACGCACTACCAATTTGCATCTTCAATATTATCCTGGGCTTACACATGGTACGATCGAAAAGAGATGTGCTAGAGAAGCTGCACAAAAGCTAGAATTGCAAACTTACGAAGCAGCTGATGACACAAGATTTGGATTCATTCAGCAAAGAGATAAGTCACTTCCAAATCGCTACTAATGCCCAGATTTTTATTTACACACTAGAGGAACGTGAAATTGATGCAAAGATAGAACTGGAAAACATAGAACGGAGAAAACATTTCTCCGCAAGATGTGAAAGTAGCAATGAGCAAATGTTGCCCAGAAATCAGTCGGGCAATAAATTTTCAGCAGGACTGGGCGATTCTGTCCAACCGATATGCCAACGATGAAAGAAGGAATTCCAACTATTGAAGATGAAAACGAAAGTGATGAGCACAAAGACGAAACTCCCAATTGCAAATTCTCGGCCTGTGGATTCCATACATAACAACATAGCAGCATGTGACGGTATTGCCAGCCCAGTTCTGACACAGGTCACGACGCTTAAGGCAACTGCTCGGAAGATTGCCGACGAAAGACATTTGCAACAGCACGATCTCTGGGCTGGTAGTAATCCTCCCGACTTGTCGGCAGGTCTCGTCGGCAGGACGCTGGCACCTTTCCGTGAGGTGGCCAGAAACTAAAACCCCAAATTCAAGCCGTCCCAGGCCTTTTCCCAAAGAATTTTCTTGATGAAGATGCCGCCTCGACTTTATAGAAACCTCCATCGAAAGTTGCGTTAAGAAATCCGCAATCCGAATAGGAAGATATCTGGAAGCGCAGGAGGAGCTGCCGGCAACTTCGGAAGCTCGTCGAAATCCGCGAGGTGACAGCCGTCGGCACGTCAGAGAGCACAGAAAATAGCATGCTTTTTTGAAAGAGGAAGCTGCCGGCTTCTCGACGTGCCCCTACCACGTCGAGGTGCTGGCACCTTTGCCGATGGCGTCTGTGAGTCCGGGAATTGCGGAGATATCGCACAATTTACGTCTCAGCCAACAATACCAAATTTTCTATTTTCTTGAAAAATTGGTATTTTGTCATTATTTAGCTTTTTCTTGATTGAACTGATCATATGAAAGAAAGAGAAGTCAGTTTCTAGTCAGACACAAATAAGCATTGTGTTGTTTTTACTGTGTTTCCTCATATATCTTGTTTGAGACGTTTTCGCGTATCGGCTGTCCATATCAATCAGCTGTTGGTCAAAATCTCTCACGCATCGTATTGATCATGTCCTCTTACAGGCGACCACAAACCTGTGCGTTTCTGCTAGCGCTGGTGCAAACAAAAGTTATTGACCGAATGGGCTAATGGTTAGAGCAGCACCGGTTGAAGTAAACGCATTCTGGTTCAAACGCGCGCAATCCTACTGTTTTTCGGCTAACTGTGTCAAGAAAATTTCGTGTACATAGCGATTGTAGAGTAAGATCGTACAAGATTATTGGAACCTACGATCAACCCGCGAGCTGCTGCCGGAGTTGGCAACTTTCCGCGATGCGTGCCAACTTGCCGGCATCTCTGATGCCACCAGGTAGGGTAGATTACTACCGGCCAAGCGCACCGATCTGACCTTGGCATAGGTTAAGACATCTGGATTGCAGCAGAAAAGCATCAGTAAAATATGTGCTTCGGAGTTAACAAATCGTTTACAGAAGAGTCATGAGCAGATACAGGATCCTCACATCCTTCCCGCTGCGGCTTATTGTCATCTGCTGGAATCTGAAGAAATGCGATAGCAACCCTCATTATTTACTGCCATCTACTTCTTCTTCTCATCGCAGGTACAACAACAATGATGCTAAGATCTCTGTCTTCATCTATGCGCCTCTAACTGCAACGACTAATACGATATCTTGACAAATAACATAATTGCTTGACATATCAGCATATCAGCATTTTATCTTCCTGCTCTATTTCGCTGTATCATCTCTCTCGCTGGCCGGAGTGTGCCGACGTTGTCGGCACCTCCTTACAACTGAATCTTTACTCTCACCCAAGTACCGTAAAGGTCATGCTATATGCATGACCTGCTGTGATAATCTGCTATGTTACCTTACCACGCCTATCAACGGCACCATTCTACCACAGCACCACGTGTGCTGGTTTCCTGCCTCAGTAAAGCTCTAATGCTTTTGTGTTCTATAAATTACACTCTAATGGGCGCCATTCGCCTCAGGCTACGGTAAAGCCTAGAACCACCGATACAGGAGCGGTAGGGTAAGTGTTGACTTCCCATGGTAGAACAATTCGTAAAAATCTGCGATAGACTGAAATGTATATAATGGACCAATGGATCAATAACGACGCCAAACCACCATATTCCCACGCAGCATGCTAAAGTTTTGCAAAAGAAATCCAGTCTTGCAGGGCAAAAGCCGCAGGAAATAAGCAACACATGATATCGATATTGGTTAACTTCGTCCCCAAGCATATGTATGCGAATTTCCTGCAGAATAGCATTAATGATAGAACTTGAGTTGATGTGTACAAAAGCTTTAAATCTCTAAGTGTCACGGTGGGCGGCTCGGATCGAGCACCTTTAGGCCACTCTACGCGTTGGCGAACGTGTTTCGAGGCATTTTCCCGAGCCATTGATGCACAAGGGTACGGTTTTTACAAATGTCCATTGTGTGAAAATACCGCTTGTTTGCGGTGTTTGTATTTGCTGAGGACGCGGCGAGATACCCAAGCGAGGCGTTTCACGGGCGCGCCGACCGGGACAGTCAGGGCCGCATGCACTAACATCCCCGCTGGGAGTGTATAAGAAGGCTTCTTAACCTGAAGCTCCAGATACGTGGATTTCAAGCTGTCTACCTATTCGCAAGATTCCCACCATCCTTCACTGTAAGCATATCGAGTGAAAGCAGGAGGCTGTACAAGCCGCATTTTCCAGCTTTTGCACAGTCCCTGATGATCCCCGCAGCCAACCGTCTTTTCTTCAGAGTCATTTTTCTTTTTTCGAAGTTAAAGGCAACGTCCAGGCAAATCTGGCCCTACGGGGATCAATTTGTTGCCCCAACTGAGGCACGGTCCAAGTGGCAGCGCAAATGACTAACTAACGGCTGAGATGAACGCCTTCAAACTGGACTGAGGATCGTATCACATGACGACTTGCGTTTGCATGCTTTCGCGCGAGGACCACGAGAAACTGGTGTGTCTTGTCATGAACCATGCGAGACTCTGGGGTCCAGTTTGGAGGCGAATATCTCAGCCGTTAGACACCATTGAGCTGCCGGTTGGACAGTGTCTTAGCCCCGTAAGCACGTACATCCCCGCTGGGGAGAGGAGGGGATCAGAAAGGGGGTGCGTCATATCTCGCTACTCTAGGTATCTTTCTTCTTCCTTCTTTATCTTGCTTATGAATCTCATACCCATATACCTGTGCATAATGGATGCCATTACTGCCACACAAGATTGGTTTTTTGCCCCCGGGAGATCACCTCTCATTTTCGAAGTCATCTTTTCTCAAAAGTTAATGAAAATGCTGCAAAATTGTGCTGAGGATATATTATACTTCGGCACTGCTAAACATGTTTTCAGCAGGAGAAATGGAATGTGAAGATTGTTAATTTTTCGATACCTAGCTCGCGAGCAGCGTTTCATCAAAGATTTTGAAACCCTGCGACGAAGAGTACAACTTTAGAACGTTTTCATTAGCTTCGAAGAAAGAAAATGACTTTGAAGAAAAGACGGTCGACTACCGGGGTCATCAGATCATACAAAAAGCTGGAAAAGCGGCTTGTACTTGGTTTGGTATGTTGAAGGATGGTGAGAATACCTACGGATGGGTTGTATGGCGTGAAATTCAGATACCTGGAGCTTCAGAATATGAAGCTTTCTTTGTATCTTGCGATCCCCTCCCCGGCGGAAATGTTAATGCATGCCCTCAGACTGAAAGCCCCCGTATGTTTCCCCACAGACTAATTACATCTATCGTAACTTTACGCAGTATCTTGATAGTAAAACATCCGATTGTAGTTTGACCGAGCCGTCGCCCGAGATCCTGGACGAGAGGGCTGTATTGTCATGAAAAGCTTTCGCTCTCTGCAAAACTATTTAGACACCTACATTAGGTACAGTGTAGGGTAAAGGAAGCTAAGTCGCCGAAAAGAAAGGTACGTACATCTGCACCAAATGCAGCTCCGCGAAGAGTGGAGCGTATTGGCACTACAAGGTGGCCGGTAAATACAGGCGTTACAACATGTGTTATATCTTTTTCCTAAGATATTCTATCATGGCGGCTAATATTTCTGTAGCGTATGGACGAGCTCCATATTAAGATAAGTGATAATCACGGAAACTGAAGTCTTCTGACGCAAACGGGACCCCAGAGTCTGTCTCTATTTGAACGGTGCTGCGGAGAGTTCAGTCCATTTGTAGTACCCCATTTCATTTTGGAGAGGAGAATTATTGCCATTATGGCATTGTGTTATTATTTGGACTGTTCTCTACAAAATTTCAGGTCTTTAGAATCTTTTCGATTAGTAATTAGATTATTTCAACGAATTCGCAATGGATACATTTTCATATAACATTTTTGACGCATCAACTTCAAGATAAGCTGCTGAAGTATGTACGCATGTGCAGCAACCTAGTTTTGCAGGAGTAACACACTAAGATGCATGTGTTGTTGGCATGCAAAAATAATTTCACAGGATTTTGTCTTCCATGGGAAATTACTGAACAAATAATTTGACGCCCATACTTTTCGGCCACCCTGTATACCGTCCTCACCCGTAAGTAAAGTGTATGGGTCATTGTTTGAAGTCAGATTCATACCCACTTGTGACACTTCACCCGAAAGTTGCTGAAACATAAATGATACAAAATTGTGAGTGTGGAGGACGAGATGTATAAAATCGCTACGTAATATTAACCTGGAAACTAAGTTTTGCAATTTCTTTTATAGCTTTACTCTCTTTGAATGTGTAGCACTTAAACTCTGGCAATATGTGAACCTAATGTGTGCTACAATTGAGGACTACCTGTTTGAATGGAGCGCGAATTAGAAAACTAGGCATCTTTGGAAAAGTAGTGAATTCAAGAGGGGTTATAAGCCAAAATGAAGCCGTTAGCAGCTTGATCATACGCACAATTCGGAATCGTGTGCGAAGCTAGAAGTCGACTCTTGCGGCTCATTAAGAAAGGAATAAAATTTGTGAACGTTTCGAGATTTTGGCGCCCTCATAAAGTCGAACGAGTTGCTGTACGCAAGGCTGCTGGGGACACCCATCAATGATCAAGGAGTAAGAATCTAAACTCAGCTAGACTTCACATAGTAAGATTATTTGACCTGCCAAACATGAATATCACATTGAATAATATCATATTCATTCGTTTAATCAAAGCCTCTTTCCTTGTTTGGGGTGAGACCCTATATCGCAAACGTACAGCGAACCTACATAATCGTTGTCGTGATCATCATGTCGAATAACCCCTTATGCCAAGTTTAAGCTAAATCTGTCATTTTGTAAATTTTTACCTCATACTGTATACCTACTGCGACCCTCACTGCGACGTCAGAGCTTGGCAGAACAGTAGCTGCACTTGTAGCTTTCATCTAATCTACACAATGGCTGCGCCATGTTGGAATAGAGGAAAGTTATTGAATGAGTTGCAAAGCTTAATTTCCAACCCAATATATAACAGAAACTTGTTTACCACTCCGCTCCCCCAGATCCGTGGATCTGGCAAATGAGGAGACGGAAAATGGAGAAATCAGGTTGAAATATCCTCCTGTTTTACCCTGGATTGCTGCCAATAGCATGTGTATTGGAATACTGCCAAATTTCATAACGAGTGATCCAAGCATGTCTTCATAGGAGGGTCACACGTGTTTTGAAAGGATACTGGTCAGGAGTCACGATTCTTCGCGAAGCGACGCCGCCGCGACGTCAAGCAGTACAAGCCTCAGCTCCCGTCAGTACTCCTGCCGCAATGTTACTTATGGTATTGAGTCATGTACCTGTCGCCACCTCCCACCCTCCTACTTGGCGCCGTGCCACTTTAACACCGGAAAGTTTTCGCGAGGCACAAGATTTGGCGCGGCGAGCGGCTGCCGCAAGCGGTGTGACTCCTGATCTGGAGCCATGTTGAAAGGCATTCCCGGGTGTTGGGAGTCGCAATGACTTTGGGATCAGATGGGGCAGTTTGAGTATATGTCATAAGTAAAAGCTTGATTTCGTTTTGGAGTGAGTCGTAAGATAGTTTTCCCTTATATATTCGGTCCTTATATGATTAAATTAGCTTACCTCGCTGATATTGTGGCAAAATAGCTCATAATTTGACGAGGTCTAACTTGTACACTTTTGACAAAGTTTTCAAACTGGTTTTGTTGCTGTAAAAGTTGATTGTGGGAGAAAAGTTTTGTTTTTTTGTAGTAAACATCATCGTTACGGGTGTACATTACCTCTTCTACCTCGACATGAATCAAACGTGCAAGTATGTCTTTTTTGGGCTCTTCACGTTAAAGGCAGTGTCCGGCCAAAAACTCGATTTCTAGAAAATCCACTTACCGGGGGTTATCCGCAACGCTAAATTCGAAAATCCACATTGAAAGGCGCGAAAATGGCGAGAACGTACGTTTTCCAAAGCCGCACAATTTGAAATTTGACGGTCCCCACTAAGGCAGAGACGCAGAGTGCTGCGGGACCCTACTATTTAACTGTGGCGGCATGCGTACTCTGCCGCATAGCGGAAATTCGGACAACTCGGACGACTCCGCCCCAAGGCGTAAATTCCCCACTTTCCGGTCGTCTTTCTTGCTTTAGGTCGAGGGTTATGACGTCGCACTTGCGCGATATTGTGTCTGAGGGGGGCCACTCTTGCATGGCACTGAAATTCCAAAGCCCCCATCTTGCCCGGACACTGCCTTTAAGACTGTGATTGCCTAACTTTCCGCTCAACGATGGATATACCATCAGCTTGATGACGATTATGGCTTCACGTGACTGAGCGGGAAGCAAAACAAAGTAAATAGAAAGCTTAAGTGTATTTCTATTCTGGTTCAAAGAGTCAAACCCACTAACCGAACGAGAACAATACGTAACTTAATTACAAGCTACTTCAGCATACGAATCGACTATTAAGCTTGCATAATTTTGTATACTTCTTGAGTGTTAAAGTTAGTTAGTTGAAGCAAACTTCCACCTCTTTCTGTCATATCTTGCGGTCCCAATCTTCGAGTTCTTGATGTTGATTAAATTTTTGCTCAAGCTTTAAAGGGAGCCGGTAGAGGCAGCTACAAACTAGAGTGGTAATCGTTTTCTTCGCCATGCTCTACAACTTATCGTCATTGCCATTGTTCGAGAAGTGGCTGCATTGCTCTCTGACCCTCAACTATTATCATCGCGTACATTGGCAGATTCTCTTCCAAGGGTACTAGTCAGATACTCGGAGATAAAAAAAACAATTTCAAAAATAGTGACGCGCTGAGGCAAAACTCTGTTTTGAACACTTTATCTTATGCACTGTTGATTTCGAGGTATGCGACTCTTCCCTGTTTGTTTCTTCAGTAATTAAACCTGATTGATCACTTTATTTCAAATGCCTAATGCCAATTCCAGCTCCACATTAGAAAACTTTTACTTCCTTAGAGATAGTCACTATTATCACTCCTGCTACAGTTAGAAGGTAGGCACATGCGAGAATCAGCAGGTTCCGTCGTCCCTGAAAAGCTGAATCATTTCGAGATTTCTGGTTAAACATAGTTGTACGATAATACTTAAGCAGTCTAATTGTCTAGTCTAATTGTTCTCTATCACATTGCCGCGCTGAAGGGATGATTCCACCCTGAGCCCAAATTCTGCGACAACGATTCTGCTCACAGTTTTAGTGTCAGGCTGCCCTTTCAAAATGGTATGCGACTAACTGCCGGCTAAGAAATACCTCGTCCAGTTCAAGCATGTCTCACAAGGTATTTCGAGTGAAAGCTTGAACGTCCCTCGAAAGCGATGCTTATCCGCCGACAAATGCGAAGAGTGAGCAAAGGATACCGTCTCGCAAGGTGAGAGGGACGGTTCGAGCGGTTGATTCAGTGAAGGCAAGGAAAGAAGGCATCGCAGGCTTCCTCTAGCCACCATCGATGGGGGTACACTTACTTCTTGTTGTTCTCGAAAGTTGGCAGATCTTCTGCACTCCGGAGACGGCAGTCGATGCAGTCTGCATATAAGGAGCAAGTGAAGCGGGGCAATGTCCCGCGACTTTGGAGAAGTATGTTTTGAAGTAAGTCTGGAGTGCATCAAATTTCAGTTCTCTCTTCCTTCCCTTCGTCATTGTGATGAAGTCGTGATGGAACCACTCGTGAATATCCTCGAATGTCTCGCAGATTGTGTGGTTTTGTTAGTAGCAAGTACTAGAAAGGAGTTGCAAGACCCAAAAAGGCTAGAGTTGTGAAGCTCAATATCAGGGAGGCGGAATATATGAAAGTGGGGAGACAAAGTCCAGGTATAATGAACATCAATGGTGAAGAGCTGATGAAGAGAACGTCATACAAACACCTAGGCAGCCACATCTCAGCGGAAAGAGGCCTACAAGAGCAGGATGGACCCAGCGTAGATGAAAGGAGAGCCAGTTTTATGCGAGGAAAGAATGCCAGTGCATCTCGAGTCAAGACGAACCGACCATTACCCACCCAGCAGCACTGTATAGCAGTGAGTGCTGGCCATATACGCCTAAAGGAGCGGAAGCTTAATGTCACGGAAGGAAGTGTGCTTCGGACTTTAGGTAGGACACTGAAAGACTACATCTGCATGACACTATAGGAGCCCAAATAACTGTAGCTCCAATATCGCATAGAAATTGCAAGATGAGAGATCACCGTGAACGGGCATGCGTGCAGAAGGGAGGAAAGCCAATCACGACGTTGGCCTTAACACATTCATAACAAGGGCGATTTTTCGTTTAATGCCGTTTCGGACCAGAGTCTTTTTCGCTCTGTCAAACTTCCCACCCGTGGGTCGCAATGTTCCAAATGGTAGTTTTTTTGGATAAAGTTCAAAACATGTTCTCGTGATTTTTTCCAACGGATTTATCGAAGGCGCTGATTTCAAAACACAATTTGTTTCAGTTCTGGCGTTATACGGTAAGGTTAAGGTAGTTATCTTGTTACCAACATCATGGATTTTCATGAAAATATGTGTCTTGGGGTTATTTCACGTGCTGACCACGTTTACAGTGTCCATTTTGTTCACTAGTGTCCCGCAGTGAGGCTACGGTAGCAGTACCGTAGAATTTTCGTAAAAATTAAGAAACCGATTTGAGAAGATGGTATTAAAATCTGAGACTATCATTTTCGTAATCAGCATGTTACAAAACCTATATAAGTAAGATCCGAGCTTTCTAGGATGAACAATGTAAAAAACCAATAAAATTAATATAGTCGACAATTTATTGGTGGGGGGTGGAGGAACGAACGCCTCAATTAGGCCCCGCCTCCGCGGACCACTGGTAACACGATGCGCAACAGTAGGACGAAAGGACCAGCAGCCCGCGGAGGCGATGCCTAATTGAGGCGTTCGTTCCTCTACCCATTGGTGGGCTAATGTCGGGCTCTTGTCCACCCCGTATTACTTATGCATTCAAACTTGATTTTCCACATACAGCAATCTTCCGCGAAGAATTTGAGGTAAGTCTGTGCTTTACATCTATCTACGGTATACCTACCGTAAAACTACATTACAGTAAACCGAGCCCGGACTGCTCTGGCTAGAGCTTTACCTAGGTGTCCCTCAATCATATGCCAGAACCCCCTTGAATTTCATCTAAATTGGCAAAGCTAGAGCTTCAGGAATCTTACGACCCATGGTGGGTCGTATTGTCGTGAATGTGTTTAAGGCAGCGTTCCACCAGATTGGTGGGGGAGGGGGGTACCTGGCTCTAATATTAATGTAGTAGTAGATTCCCTAACTAAGCGACGGCAGAAGTTTGCAACGCGAAAGGGGATCTACGCAGTCTACAAATCGACCTTCCCCCCCCCCCCAAGTGGCCCGAATCTTACGGTAAGCCCGAACGCCGCCCACAGATTGATTTCGAAGTGCAAGGCCAAAGCATGTACAGTCGGTTTCATCCTGGATTAGGCGAGACATTCTACGTGGAGCAGCGCATGCGCACCGCTGGAGGCTTTGCGAGCGCAGAGCGCTGGCATTTTGCCAAGCAAAGACCAAGGAGATTGAAGAGACGCAGGACAGGGTTCTCAGCACGATAGGATATACTGTAGCTGCGAAACGGCGCGAGCTGTTGCGAGACGGACTCCCGCCAATCCAATTTCCGCCTAAAGCGGGCCGAAACTTACTGTATAGCGCACATAGTCATGAGTGCAGGGTCCCACAACGACTCTGCGACTCTACCTTGCATCATCTCGTACTCGCTCGAGCCTACCGTAAGATTCGGGCCACTTTGGCGGAGGGGGGGGGGGGATTTGTAGACTTCGTAGACCCCCTTTCGCGCTGCAAACTTGTGTCGTCGCTTAGTTAAGGGCTCTACTAAAGTGCGGTTCATAATTATACGAACACCCAAAATTTTGTAAGTTTTTGGACTTTTTGGGAGAAACTTAAAAAGCCATCGGTACCATGCGATAGAACACAGCCGAAAACGGTATATGATCCATAAGAATGGAAATGGATGCCAATCTTAGGAGCGTTTTTGCGCCTAATTCGAATTTTTAGCGGTTCATAATTATACGAACACCTCAAACAAAGGTCCATTTTTCATTCAAGATTGCAATCATTTGAGTCCAAATATTTTGTAGAGTTACAGTAACAAAGTCTGACATATCTGCTATACACTAAACCCAGTGCATTTCAAAAAGAGGACCGTTACTTTTTTCAAAAGCTCTAAATGCTTTTGGAGTGATTGCGCTCCAAAAACATCCGTTCTTTTGTGGTTTACGCGCTCTAATTAGTTTCTACCAAAGCTATGAGATGAAATAAGCTCTTGCGATAGGTATTTCGTTTGACGCTTGGAAAATCTTTGCGTTTTCGTGCCGCTTTTCAACCACGTTTCAACCTTATTACAGAGTTAGCACGATTTCGAGCCTCAAAACTCAGCTTCTGAAGCCCTACAGTGAAGTAAGCATATAGTATGTAAAAGTTCACAAGACTTTGTGTTTGGCTAGAAAAAAATCAGCAGCGTTTGAGCGTTTGTTTTGGTCACGCAGACGTTATTTCACCAGAAATACTGTTTTTACTATTGCAATCACACCTTTACTTGGTTTGTAGCTCCACAGCCGCAAGATCAGTTCTAGAAAAAACCCAAAAATTTTGGCACAGAAACATTATTATGCAGGCAATGCAGCTACTTCATATCAAATGTTTGCGCATTAAAGAAGCTGAGTTTTGAGGCTCGAAATCGTGCTAACTCTGTGGTAAGGTTGGAACTTAGTTGAAAAACGGCACGAAAACGCAAAGATTTTCCAAGCGTCAAACGAAATACCTATCGCAAGAGCTTATTTCATCTCATAGCTTTGGTAGAAACTAATTAGAGCGCGTAAATCACAGAAGAACGGATGTTTTTGGAGCCCAATCACTCCAAAAGCATTTAGAGCCTTCTAAAAAAAGTAACGGTCCTCCTTTTAAACTGCACTGGGTTCAGTGTGTAGCAGATGTGTCAGACTTTGTTACTGCAACTTTTCAAAAAATTTGGACTCAAACGATTGCAATCTTGAATGAAAAATGGACCTTTGTTTGATGTGTTCGTATAATTATGAACCGCTAAAAATTCGCATTATGTGCAAAAACACTCCTACAATCGACATCGATTTCCATTCTTATGAATCATATACCGTTTTCGGCTGTGTTCTATCGCGTGGTACCAACGGCTTTTTGAGTTTCTCCCAAAAAGTCCGAAAATTTGCAAAATTTTGGGTGTTCGTATAATTATGAACCGCACTTTATTACATTAATACGAGAGCCAGGTACCCACCAAGCTGGTGGGATGCTGCCTTCAACGATGAAGGCACCAGGTAAAAGACTCGGAAGAGACATAGCAAGGTGCATGGACAGGATCAAGGCTGCCCTTTGCAGCTTGTAATGAATGAAACCTTGCTACAGACAGAAAACATGAAGACGCCTGATAAGAAAAGCAGACCCTGCATAAGTCGAACCCATGCGAGGATAAAAAATATTAATTGTTTTGTTTCAACAAAAAATATAAGAACAGGGTAGCAACTCATACTCATACTCATACTTGTATGGATGCATCTGATTATTATTCCAGCAATGCGTTGCCGTTCCTCACACACATTCTTTATAGGAAGCGTCCAAGTAAGAAGTCTTTGAGATTTTTTGCTTTACTGGGTTTATTTGCTTGCTGAATCCGAAAATCCATACTGGAGAGCGCAAAAATGGAGAAAAAAGCTCTAACGCAGGAGGAATTCAGCTTATGCCAAGCGTTCGTTCTTGGCGGTGGCGATGTTAGGGCGCTGGCGGAAGCGAGAAGATCGCTCCGGAAGCTGGGAGTGTGACTTCACAGAGTGGAAGACCCCGCCCACCTGCTGACTTCCCTCGTGCGTCAAAGCCTTTTCGACGTTTTCGGGCTCTGCAGTGTGGATTCGCATACCGCGTAGCTATCCTAGGTAAGCGAAAATTTTCAAAACCGGCTTGTTGCTCGGCCGTTGACTTTGAGGTGGAGCTTCGAAGAAGTCTGACAGAGTTTGCAGAACATCTTCGAAAACTGCGCAGCGATACCGTAGAGTCATTGAGCGGAAGACATATCTTTTAGTAAAAAAAGGAAAAATAAGAGTGCGGTTTGAAGCTCATAATCTATGATTTGCGGAAATGAAAGAATTTGAGAAAAGCTGCAGGATAGAGCGCACAGAAGGGTGGGATTACCTGAGAAGAAATGGCTTACAATTTCCCCGTTTCATACTTTATAGGCTTTAACTTCTCGCTTAGGCCCGCATGCACGTACATCCCCGGGGGAGGGGAGGGGACCTGAGAGGAGATGTGTCATATCTCGCTCCTCCTCTGATTATCTGTTTTATTCTTTTTCTATCTTTCTTATGCAGGTTCACATGCCCTAAGATTATCTGAGCATAGCAGATGATAAGGCATAGTTGAAAAGTTCACTGTTCTATGGGATCCCTGGGGATCCCTAGAGGATCACCTCACATCTCCAAAGTCATTTATCTTTCCATAAACTCAATGAAAATGCAGTAAACTTGTACCGAGGATATAAACGTCGCACTGCTAAACGTGTTTATAGTAGAAATCATTGAAATCCCACGATATCGAAGTTTTCGATGAACCGCGATTCGCGAGCTAGGAATTATTAAAAAATTAGTAAGCTTCAGATTCCATTTCTTCTGTCGAAAACATGCTTAGCAGTGCCGTAGTACATTCTCAGTACAATTTTACAGCGTTTTCATTGAGTCTTCAGGAAGATAATTGACTTTGGAGATAAGAGGTAATCCCCTAGGGATCCCCAGGGGATCACACAAGATAACGGAAATCTTATGTGCCAGTAACCTGCCATTTACTACGTGCAAGGACCAGGGTAAGAGAACCCTCATAAGCCAGATAGAGAAAAAAGAAGAAAGATATTTAAAGTAGTGAGATATGTCCTCTCTCAGATCCCTTCCTTCCCCGCTGGGATGAACGTGCATATGGGCCTTAAAGGCAGTACATCGGCAGAATGAGACCCGTGACAAAACAAGGTCACAGGGTAGGAGCCCCCATATGTAACCTATCGGCCAAAGTCCGATCTTTCTCTGCCACTTCTAACCCCCGAAATTTTAAAGCGAAAGCAGCGCTCATCTCCTGTCCTCTCCGAACCCGCCCACCCCATGGACGAGTGAACGCGAAGCCCGTCATGGCGAAGACGCAGAGTCGTTGCGGGACCTCATGCTTATAGCATTGCGGCTGGCGCTCTGACCGCGGAAATCACTCGTCCATGGGGTGGGCGGGTTCGGAGAGGACAGGAGATGAGCGCTGCTTTCGCATTGAAATTTCGGGGATTAGAAGTGGCACAGAAAGATCGGACTTTGGCTGATAGGTTCCATATGGGGACTCCTACCCTGTGACCTTGTTTTGTCACGGGTCTCATTCTGCCGATGTACTGCCTTTAAAGCGTTTGGTTCGGTGACTGTCCGCTCACCCTTCGCAGCAGTGGTTGGTGGTTTCACGTTTTACAGCACAGAACTGCATAAATTTCGTAAACATTTCGAGTGATCAACTATGCATTTCAGACGGTACACTGTATAAACTGTTACAAATTCTATACTTACAAAAAAAATGTTGCACATATAATCAATCTCAGAAAGGGTTCGATTAAACAAGAATAATAATGTCAGGCTTGCGTTAGCTAACCGATTTTGGCGCTACAAGTTGCGTTCCGGTGTATTTGGTTTAGGAAGCTGTTGAAATGTCTCGGAAGAAAGAAATATGTGGAGGTATAAGAAAAAGGGTGGAGAAGGTCTTGCCCATACAGTACCAAACAAATTTCTTTAGCAGACACTATAGGAGAAGGAAGAACGGTACACTTTTGTTTCTTCTGCACTCTTTGCAGAATCTGCACTTCTCACAAAATCTCTCCGCTGTCCCTATGCGATAACAAATTTTTTTCCGAATTGCTCTTCATAAATGAAGAGACGGACTAGAATTTACCATAATTTCTCTGTAGTATAGCAAACTCCACGTGGAAACTACAAGGCCAGGTGCCATCTGGCCTATAGGATAGGCAATGGCAGCATCCAGTTTGTCAATAGCCACTACGAATGCAGACATAGCACAACCGTAACAGAGACCAGTAGAGAGCGCAGGAATTATTGCATTTGAACTGACCCATGGACGATTGCGTCTGGAAAGATCTAACGTAATGCTTCGCAGCAATGCGAGTATTTCTCACCTCACAATCGCATAAATGACAAAAATACATACGGAGGTAGATAATATCCCACAAGTGTATGAAAAAAAGTAGTGCAGTGGGTTAGTTGGCGCGTCCGGAAACTTTTCATGGTGGCTCTGTATAAATAAGCATATTTGCATGAGGTTTTCTAAGATATTTTTTCTCAGAAGAAGAGACTTTTTTGACATAATCGCATGGAACATTGTCCATTGTAGAAAAAAGCGTTTTTTAATCACTTTGCCTTTCAACTTATTCAACTGATTAGAATTTACGAAAAATTTATACAGTTAGTCTATATACTACCAAGCGACTAGATATTGACAAGCCGTAGAGTTTGAAGCTTACCATCATGTAGTTTACTGGAAGCCACATCGTTCCGTAGAAGAGGCCAGAAGCCATTGCGCCAATAACGCTTCTGAGATTGCGAAAGAGATAAGAAGCATATAATCTTTGGATTCGGGTTTATTAGAAAATCATTTTCTCGAATTACCATGCAAAAAACTCACATGATCCTTTCAATCAGTGAGATATCTTTGACGGTGGATGGTTTTCCCTCTTCAGGCTTTTCGTTTTCTCCTGAGGTCGGTAGAGTTGTCTCAAAACACAGCAATTATACGTTATACCAAACCCATGAATTGCGACAATTACTTCCAGGCCTTCTATCCTATGATTTTGTATGGTGATGCTCTTTTCTACGTTTCCTAATTCAAACATTCATCTTCTATTACTGATTTCGAACTAAAACCTACTCACATCGCAAAATTTGGGTGATTGACTACACCACAAGAGATAGTATTGCTTCCACGATTCACTAAGTTTCACTGGCTCTTTGTCTAAGGTCCCGGCATATTCAATTCTTGCGAATTTCATTTGATGCGATCTGACAGGCTGCCACATGTCCTCAACTCCAGTGCCCACAAACTCCAAATGCACGGCGTGTATGAATCAATAAAATTTTTATATTTTCTTCATTCAGAACAATGACTTATGCAATTGAATTAGGGTGCTGTATGCCTAAAGCTCTGCTTTCCAGTGGTGAATGTTAATCCAACAATAAGAGCAAAGTTGATCGTGATATGTTATTTCAGATACTACCATCATCGACACTGCCCACGAGATCGAACGGCTATTCTATGTTTTCCACGTCCACGAGAATTACAGGATATTCCATGCTCGACCATCCTTTAATCTTGGCATTTTGTGTTTAATATAGACTAGTTCCCTGTAAGTTAGTAAGCGTTTCCAAGATTGTTATCCGTTTATCAATACAACGACATCAGTAAACAGGTCGACGTTTCGGCAGGGTCGCCTTTCTCAAGACCTGGGAGATGAGTCGATTGATAAATTCGACGCTCCAAGGGTAGACATACCTTCAGCAATACACTTCAAGTGGCTATCCACCACTTTGACACTTAGTCAGGCCACTATATGCCAACTCTTGTGATGGAATGAGGTTGCCTTTTGAGGTCAGACTCAAATTCACACAATGATAAGAATGGGACGAACTCACTACTGATAGACATTTTCTCTTCCTTTCTGTTCAGTTTAGGGCATTTGGACATGATCCAACAAGCCTCTATACTTTTCCGTGCTGCAATGTCAGTTTCTTTCGAAAGGATGCAATGTCAATTTGGAACTTTATGTTCTGATGGCAAAGCACACGATGTGCGCCAAGAGGCGTGGACACCCGCGATTTTCTCATTCCGTCCAAAATGTTCGTTAATTCGTATACATAGCGGTCTTCCTGTTTTTCCAATATATTCTTCCCCACACAATTTACAAGATATCAAATACACAGCGCCACGACACATGCAATCTCCCGGTTTGTTAGAGTTGCATATATTACAGTCTGGTTCTGAACAGGCTGGACCGTAACTTCTGTTACGCACCAGGCGCTGCTTGAGGTTTGGGGGTGGGACTTCGACAACTCTCAGCATATTTTGCAGGCCGGCTTTATGAACGCAGATTCTAACGCAGCGCTTAACTTATCAGATATGAATGGCGAGGAATGACACCTTTTCGCTGCTGACATCATTGAAAACTCTAGCATTATCCTTTCAACGAACGTTTGTATTTTCATTCTTCGACAGTAGGTAACCGTTTGCTTGCGCAATTTGGATAGCCTGTTTGGTCGATGCGGATTCGAGAGTGCTATTTGAAGACGCTCTTAAAGGCAGCGGCTCGGCAGATTTTGCATTTCCACCTTTTTGCATGTTTTGGGCCTTCTCGACCCGTAGATCCCGAATCTGAGCTTTAAAAGCGGTGAAAAGGCCTTTTTCGGGGCGTTTTTTTTTCAATTTCCAAAAAGAGCTCGGACGAGAATTTTCAGGAAAGTGGGGAGGCCCTGGCACGAAGACCCGGCTGCCTGTAATTTTGGCTTTGTATAACATGCATGCGGGAAGCGGTTGGGGGGTCCCGCGCCGTCTAGCGGAGAATACTCGTCCGAACAAGGTGTTAGGGGAGCGAAAGGAGGAAGGGGAGCGGCGCTTGGGCCGCCCCCTGGCTTGCAGAGTTCACATTTTCGGCGGACTGCTGTCTTGGTTCACTTGGAGGGCCTCCTATCCATCTGTGTCAAAATCTGAGGTAGGTCAATCTGCCGAGCCGCTGCCTTTGATTACAGGATAGTACAACGGCATCCGAGCCTGCAAAGCGGTGCAGAAAAGTGTTGAAAAAAGGATAAGATTTTGAGGCAAAGAATAGCACAATGGCTGCAGCTGCGGAAGTCGGAAGAAAGCAATGATGCCAAAGATTCCCTGAACTATTTGGAATAGTCAGCACTTCGCTGCCGCATTTTGCACGGCGGTAATAGAGAGGGTCACCACGATTGAAGTAGAGTCGACACAACAACCTTTACTTACTAGCTCTAAAATAGTTAAGCAAAGGGATTATCAATGACTAGAGAGAAGGTAAGAATGCCGGGACACATTTACATGTATTAGGTGTTCGAAAAGCAATAGAGTAGCCCAATTCTCCACGATTTTGAAACATTGTGTTTCACCAAAGCAACCAAGCGACAATTCAAGCGTCGCCCGTATAAGATCTTCGCCTATCCTGCGGCGTGTCGCTGCCAGGGTCAGCGTGGGGTGTGGCGCGCCACACCTGGGGGGTCGTTCTGTCATGGTCAGGAAAGGGGGGGGGGGCCGTTATCAAGGTGATACTAATGTTAGCTACAACATGATATTCGTCAAAAATATCAGACAGCTCATTACCTACTTCAATGGTTTGGCCTATTATCAGATACGTACAGTAAACGTAATAGAACAGCTCGAAGAGTATAAAAGCATCAACTTCATGATCAGCATGACAAATAACCCCTTGTGGGTCAAGTTTTGAGGTTTGCAGGTATTAGACAAGCCAGCTGGATGGTCATTTTCGCACGTGTCGACTTTGTTTCAAAGATGAGTTAAGTACTTTCTTTGGCAATTACAAAGAACTACTAGCTCCTTGCACGCATTAGAAATCCTACTCCAAATAAACTCAAACTATGGAGTTAGGAGCAAGCCAAGAATCTTATCAATCCCAATTCGTTTTCAATATCTTAGATTAGGGAAGACCAATCAAGCTTAAATCACTTCTGTGAGAATCACGAGGTTTAAGCTATCGAATATGCTTATTCTTGCCACCTTCCCCACAATCTTATATATAAAGCTGAATGTCTGTTTGTCTGTCTGTCTGTATGTCTGTCTGTATGTCTGTCTGTCTGTATGTATGTACGTATGTTCCGAATACAAATTTTTATTTCTGAACCGATCGGGACCAAACTTGGCACACATATACTTCGGGGCAGGGAGCGTGTCACAGCCCACTTTTCGTTATCGATCGATAACGAAAAGTGGGCTGTGACACGCTCCCTGCCCCGAAGTGTATGTGTGCAAAGTTCGGTCCCAATCGGTTCAGAGATAAAAATTTCTATTCGGAACATACGTACACGGGTCTAGCTGGCAGGCCCGGCGGAGCCGGGCAAGCCAGCTAGTTCTTTTATAAAGCAGACTTAGCATGTTACCGTAACCCAATACTTCCGCAGCTCCAATTCCATAGGAAAGGAAAAACGACTATATCTTTCCCTAGTAGAAACGATTCTGAATAAAATTTCCGCTATATAGAAAATAGGTCTGCAGTGGCAACAGTATGAAAATCTTAGATATTCGAATGCTCTAGGGTAATGGTGGCACAACTGTAAAAAGGTCAGGCAGCCACATTTTTCTGAGATTGTGCCACATCCCATTAACTCACTTCCAAGGAGAATTTTTGCGAAAAAACATGTATGGTTTGATAGCAAATATTTCCTAGTTTTTGTGAAATGATTGGAGCTGAATTCGTCTCCTTTTCATTTGAGCAGTAGTTGTTGGAAGGACAACCACTGCAAGCGAAAGATGGAAATGAGATCCTGGCTGGCCCTAATTCCACAGTTTGAGTTGTATTGAGTGCAAAAAGAGGTAGCTAATTTACTGTAGAGATATACCCTAATTTCACGCGTACAAGGCGCACCTTTTTCGAATTCTCAAACAAGCCGCTCAACCGCTTCAGTGTGTTTCGGAAAGCGAACCTTAAAGGCACCGTCCACCCTAAATTTCGACCTCCATGTTTTTGCCGTTCCAGGGCTTTACTCCTGATTCCGAATATCAAGTCGGAAATCCGTGAAAACCAAGAAAAACTCCCGTTTTCAGAACCCGTAGAGCGATTTCTTCGGAACGGTGATTGGTTGGGCGCGCACGGATGGGCGGGACGAACGTCACGTCCAGCCGAAAGAAGAGGTGCCAACGTGGCGAACCGTCACCTGAAGCGATTTCCGAAGTAATTTTCTCGCTTCGGAAGCAACTTTAGGCAGCGCAAGTTGGGCAATCATACAGTTGGGGGCCCCGCAGCTGCTAGGTATCATAATCTTACCAACACCAATTTGGGTGGGCGGTGCCTTTAAACCGTTCAATTCTCTCAGGCAATACGGATTCTTTGGCCGCAAAGTGTTGTGGCGTGTTTGGGCTGGCGGATTTTAGAAAAAAATCCCGCGCGCCTTGTACGCGTGAAATTAGTGTAATTAACAATGTTTGAAAATAACCTCTTCACTTGAGTGGCCCAGTATTGGGAACCATCAGAATTCGCTAAGCTTGGTAGAGCCTTAAATAGCATGCCTACGGGGCGAATGATACTGGGGGGGGGGGAGGAGGAGTCATAAGCGGGGCTGTGTGCCACGCCTCTTGCTCGACGCTGGTTGTCACTCCACTGCCGCGTCCTTGAAAGCACGCTTTGTAAATTTTTGAAAGAAGGCATTTCCCTATTATGCTGTCAAACAGTAAAGTCGCTGAAGGTCTAGTGTTGTTTATAGCTTCGATTTGCGTCGTGATTGTGGTCATCTCTTCAGATGAAAGTTTTTTACAACCGACCGCTTTTTGAAAGCTTCTTTCGAAAAATCTACCCAGTCGTTTCCAAACTCCCCCACACAAGTGCGATAAGGTGAGAATGACCTTCCAGGGTGAAGGGTGTCACAGCGGTCGCAGCCCTTCCGGGTGAAGGGTGTTTCAGTTGATCAAGGAATCATATGGAACACTTTGCAAACATGCCCACTACTCGTATCTTACGATCAGCTGTGGACTACTGAGCAGGGCCCGGCACGAGGTGGCAAATGACAAGCTGGAAATCGTTTTGGGGCCAAAAAGCAAAGTGGATATCGTTTTTGCGAGATCCGGGGAGTACCCCGGAAGAAGATTCCAAGTGCAAGCAAAAGAAGGCCGAATCATGCTTACCTTTTGCATCTAATTCATCGGAAAGTAATTTTCATGAACCTCAACGCACAGCAGACTTCGCGCGCACTACGCCGCGTTGCCGCTAATTGCCGCGTGCGCGACGTCGCATGAGCGATGCCGTTGAACAGCATGATTACATGATCAGTTCTGAATGCAGGCGTAATAATATAGCACCAAATTACGTAAGCGAAAGAGGCTACTAGAAACAAAGCATGAAATGTTATGAAAAACTTATGTGAATGGGAGGTGTAATAAGCATTTTTTCTAAAAGTTTCACAAAACTGGTAAATGAGGGTGTGAATTCAAATGGCTCGTTTGCAGCGCACAGATGACAATACGGTATGAAACTTGGCAGGTACATGAAAGCGGGCCTGCAGAGCTTATCTTAGAAGTTTTATTTGAAAAATTATGTGAATGAAGGTTGTGGCAAGCTTTTTTTGAAAATTTTCCACTATCAAGAAAATGGAAGAATGGCTCGTTTGCAGCGCAGAGAAAAAGAAATCGCGCGAGACTTGGTGTGTATACGCGCAGTAGGACTAAGGAACAATGTATGAGAAATTACGAAAAACTTATGTGAATGAAGAGCTTGCTTAACTTTTTTCCAAATTAGGTGGGCAATTGCCCACCTAATGCCCACCTGAGGTGGGCAAAACTTTCAGTTCACATAATTTTTTCAAAATTTTTACATAAATCTGTTGTTCACCTAAAGTTCACTATATGGTGAGATTTTGGTTCCGAAACTCCTCCTCTTGTCTTTGTTAGAGCCCAAAATCGCATCAGCAGCCTAGCTTTCTAAGATGGAAAGCGCGCCCCAGTCAATCGATACGCGCGGGAACGGGACGAATTCGAAACGCACAAGCGTACCCTGATCGGAGACGCGGCAGCGGCGCGCATTTTTCTCCGCCGAGCGCGACAGCGACCACGAACTTAGAATTGCGCAGTGTCCAATACAAAAAATGGCTACTAGGGTTATCGTTTACTTTGCGTAGCGTCATGTGCTGCATCATTTGCACTCATTTGCTTGCGAAACCATCTACCAACTTCTACTCCAAAATCCTTCAGCGTCTTCGAACCATCTTTAAGCGAAGCCACGAAGTTCCCTCCCCATTGTGAAGTCAATTTTGATAGAGACAGCCGCTGCCCTAACGATAAATCAAGTTTCTACAACAACGAGAAAGAGATAACGTCACTCAACGGAGCTGCTATCATATGTATCAAGAATAATCCTAGATTAAGCATACAAAGAATCAAGTTGACGGTCACACCTTGAGTTGAGTAAATGTGAAAGAAGCTGGAAATATCTTCCCGACTAAGATATACTTACGTTTGTTTGAATCGTGGCTGGAGAATCTCCACTTCAGCCATATTCTGAAACAATGAGATATTGAAGGCAGCGTACAGGCAGTTCTGGACCTATGGGAATTTTATGTGGTCAGTAATTTTAGGGCCCTAACTGAGCCACTGCCCAACCGGCAGCTCAGGTAGTGCTCTAACGGCTGAGATATTCGCCTCGAAACTGGACCCCGCGATCGTATTTCGCATGGATTCATGGCGCAAAGCGTGTGTCCTGGCGCGAAACTGCCATGAATCTATGCGAATACGATCGCGGGTCTAGTTTCGAGGGGAGTATCTCAGCCGTTAGAGCACTACCTGCGCTGCCGCTTGGGCGGTGGCTTAGTTAGGGCCCAAAATTACCATTCACGTAAAACCCCCATAGGTCCAGATCGGCCTAAACGCTGCCTTTAAACGGCGGAGATACCGCATAAGATAAGGAAAAGATTACTTGTTGCTGAACTTGGCATTGTACTTTTGACGAAAGATCAAACAAAGGAGAACTTAGTGTTCCTTCTACAGTTTAGGAGATTCAAACGATAAATGTAGCTCTTTACCGAGAGCATTTAGAGATAAAGGAACATGCGATGCAAGACTGCGCTCATTGCTGTTTCCTACGCGTATTTGATGTCTGTTGCACCATCTTACCGCTAATTTGAACACGGCTGTAAATACCAGCTTTTCACAGTCACAGTGAAGGTGCTTCCGTGTTGATCAGGTGATAGATGTGATCAAAAAACCTGATTTTCGTACCAAAAAGCAGAAAATCAATAAGTTATCAGAAGATTCGAAACGAAAAAGAATGTTCGTTGTTAATCACTCTGTGCGAAAGTCCTTCTCCGGTCTTGGATGTGATAAGTCGGTAAACTAGAGCTATCATTCATTCTTCATTCATTCTTCACTATGCCGCTTCTACAACGAGTGGAGTACCTGATTTTCGACAAAAACAAAAAACAATGCCTAGAAAATGATTAACAGAGTGGGACTTGTACATATGCTGATGAAGAGGTAGCCAATGTATGCCATGATGAAAAAAATGACTACAGCCTGCCCCAATCCTAACCAGGCCAAAATTGGCTTGGCGGGAGTGCGCGTCGCGGGGGTTTCGCGCCACTTCTGCGTCTAGCTAGTCTGCTCTCTCCTCAATCTCTTCGCTCTCTGCGACAGCGCGCATATGCAGCGCAAACCCCCGGCGCTGCCAGCGCGCAAATTCAGCCGACGGTTCGGCCTGATCCCAATTGGGGCAGACTGTATATGGATGTGATGAACCGTGCCACGACGACCAGCGGTAAAAAGCCGCTCAGAATTTGAGTTGCTGCAGTTTTTTTTACGAGCTCAAAAAATTGCAGCAACTCATATTCATAGACAGCTTGTTTTATGACGTGGGTTGATAGACAATGCATACTGTACTGTATGACAACCTCATGAATGATTCAAGCATGAAGCTGGTCAAACAATGCGTTTGCCAGTGCAATGTCTCAGTTCAGAGAAACGAAGAAAGCGCTCAGTTTCACGAAAAAGCACTCAAAGCAATCAGGGATTTTAGTATGTGATCAAAATGAATCACAACAAGGCAAGATCACACAACAATACCAGCGAATGCACACTCGTTGACGATAGACTGGACAATGTGCAAAAACTTCCCTTCCAAGTTCGTGCTGTCGCGCTCGGCGGAGAAATGCGCGCCGCTACCGCTCTCCGATCAGGGTACGCTTGTGTGTTTCGAATTCGTCCGGGAACGGCGTCTCTCAGTCCTATGGCTGCGTTCCTATGATAGTTTTTCATTCCTTCATCATTTCCCTTGCTTATTCTTCTTCCTGTTTTCTATCTTGATACAGGTGAGGAGTAATTAGAAGAATTTGAGCAATTTGAGCGCTTTTAGGCGAAGTGTGGCCGGTGCTCTCGTTCCACAAGCACAAAGCGTCATTTTTGGGCTCAAGGGGTATTCGTAAAAATCATTGGAGTCAGAGAAGAATTCGTTTTGGAAAACCCCGCTTGCCCACCTCATGCCGGGCCCTGCTACTGAGCAAGCACCTGATTAAAATGGAGCTGTAATTTTTAAGCATTTACGAATTTTCTAGAAGAAGAAACTCGTAACTTTTGTAGATGAACAGCAACGTCAGCAAGGGAGATGTTTTTGAAACCACCTTGTCTTCCGCTTTTAGAGAATATATAGTTTGCCTGGAGTCCGTTGAAAAAGTGCCTGGTGAAGAGTGTGGGTAGTGATTCCTGGATACGAGTTTTTAGGATAGAAAAATCCGTAACTTCTGAAGGTGAATATATTGTACGACGGGATGGTAACCATTGGAACCGCCTCGTACTCCGCTTTCAGAAAATTAAACAATGCCTGGAGTCCGTTGAAAAAAGTGCCCGGGTGAAGGGTGCCCTGGTGATTTCTGGAGGTTTTCGAGTTTTTAACATAAAAAATTCATAAATTTTGTGGATGAACATCTTGTACGCCGATATGGTTACCATTGGAACCGTCTCGTCCTCCGCTTTCAGAAAATATATACATTGCCTGGAGTCCGTTAAAAAAGTGCCTGGGTGAAGGGTGGGTGAGACTTTTATAATGGGAGTGCTCAAGTACAGGCTTTTTTACCATTGTAAAAAGACGTCTACTTGAGCACTCCCATCATAAAAGTCTCACCCACCCTTCACCCGGCACTTTTTCTAGCGGACCCCAAGCAAAGTACACATCTCCTGAAAGCGGAGGACGAGACGATGGTGACCATCACGGCGTACAATATGTTCATCTTACAGAAGTTATGAATTTCTTTATGTTAAAAACTCGAAAATCTCCAGAAATCACTGAGCACACCCTTCACCCATGCAGTTTTTTGGGAGGATCAGAGACAAGCTGTACATCATCTGAAAGCGGAGGACAAGTCCGTTCTAACGGTAACCACCTCGCCGTGAAAGGCGTTCATCTGCAAAAGTTATGAATTTTTTGTTAAAAACTCGAAAATGTCCAGAAATCACTACTCACACCCGTCACCAAGCACTTTTTCAACAGACTCCTCCTTTCCTATACATAAGCAATTCATATACAAATATCTCCATTGCTTAACCTTACCTCACTGTTGATTTTTTCCTTGGCTTTTGGTGAAGGGTCACCTTGGTCCCGGCTCAGGGATGAAAGGGGATGAGAAAATTCCCACACTACCGCACCTGTGCTCCCCCACCCATGGGGAGAGATGCCGGGAGGCTTTTTCAAATAGTCAGTTGATTTTTAAAAAATTCTCTATTCCTCGCTACAAATTTGACCTATGCGGTTTCTTTGCAGTGAAAAACAAAAATCATTTTTCAACCTAAAATTCCTCAGTATACTTTGGTTGAATTTTTTTCGAATGATAGAATAATCGAATATGTTCGAAAATAAAAATTTCGAATAACCGAATTTCGAGTTTTTCTAAAAACAAAAAATGTCGAATATCCGAATTCCGAATATTTTCGAAGTCAAAAATGACGAATAATCGACTATCGAATATTTTCGAAGTAGGAAAATTGTCGAATAATCGGATGGCGAACATTTTCGAAATGTAAATAATTCGAATAATCGAATTTATTCGAGGAAAAATTTCGGATAAACGATTACTATGTCGAACATTCGAACAAATTTTGATCGAATTAGCACAATGAAGGACTAGATGTAGTGGGCAACTTGAACAACAAACGATATTTGCTGATATAGCAATCAAAATTGTGACGCTGTCACGAATTTAATCGATTACACGAAATTGTCCGAATAATCGAATAAACATTAGAAGTGGATATTCGAATGTTCGAATATCTTCGAAGAACAAAATTTTCGAATATTAAATTCGAAATTGACAAGTTCCGAATGAGCGAATATCAAATATATTCGAGATTTTGAAATTTTCAAGAAATGTTCCGAATAAAATTCATTCGAATACTTATTCAAATACTCGAAAACTAGTTTGATTCGGTACAAAGCATACTAGACAGACTAAAATCATAGTGCAAATAGATTATGAAGCGTAGAAAGCTTTATCAGATGAATGAAACAACTGGTAAGTGAGATCACATTGTCCGCTCATCTTAATCCAAGGTGCTCCTTGAGCGCTTACACAATGCGCAATTAGAAGGCGAGTGCGTTATGAAACCTTCGACGTTCTTCCCTCTACACCAACGTTTCCAGTGCAAATGCTATGCAGAGTATATGAGTTTTTGAGTGAACATCATAGCTCGTTCAATTTATACGGTTTTAACATAAGACAAGCCATGAAGCTGCTAGACAAGTGCCTCAAGTATTCCACATTCCGCTATTCTAGGCAATACCACAGGTAAGTTAGGGGTTTAGCAATTGAACTAAAAATAGCACCTACAGTCAGGGCTCGGCACGAGGTGGCTAGATGGAAATGGAAAAAACGAAGTCCCCCCTGACTTTTGGGAATTTTTACGAAGTCCCCTTTGACCCTCAATCAAATTTCCTCTAAAAACCTGAAAAATTCCCCAAAATCCGCCAAACGAAACGTCGACAAAAAAAAAAGGTCGCCGTCGCCAATTTTCCGTGTCTCTTCGGTCACAAAAACGAAACCCCCTTTGCTTTTCGTCCCAAAAACGATATCCAGCTTGCTTGTAAGCCACCTCGTGCCGAGCCCTGCCTACAGTTGCTTTAGCCTCTATGTCCTAAAGGGAGGTGCTGTTCATTGCGTAAGGTTCTTCTAACTGCCTCTATATCAACGCCTGCAGCACTGCGTGTTCTACTCAGTGAGAAGTTGACACATTTTTGGAATTCTCAACACTCGATAGCGCCAGCAGATTCATCCGCGAAAAGCCTAACGAAAAAGAGCTTTTTGAACTCGAGTGTATCTGTTTAGTGGAACATGGTGTATATAGTAGTACAGATACACTGTTTCCGAACCGACTTGTAAGTAGATACATTATAGTTCAGCAAATAGCGCAACATGAAGCCAAAATCTCTAGAGCCAGCCAATGTATTGCTGCTGCGAATGAGTGCGAGCTGACAACAGTCTTTGTCGCGTACCATGTAAAAGAGCATCACGTCTTCTTGAAAGCAAATCCCTTTTGCATACCCTTCGTTGCGAAAAACCTCAGCAAGTTGGTTAGGGCAGGTCTGCATAATCGGCCCTTCAAGGTATGTCAGCCTCATGAAGATTGCTCTTCTTAACCTCAAGAAGCAGCTATAACGTAATGTGATTATGACAATCTTTGTACAACTCTTGAGTGGTACGTCAGTACAGGCTGAGATTGCACGAAGGCATTGAGAATGGCTCATCTCAACACATCGCAATCATGTAGCGAAGAAGCGGGCAAAATAGGGCGAGCGGTGTGCATTCGGATCAAGGAGCACTTGGACGGACTCGCAGAGAATGGACATCATCAACCCCTTTGGGCGCTTACAACAGTGCGCGTCATGAAAAGCTACG
>CATQJL010000112.1:36331475-36374716 GCA_958299035.1 Cylicocyclus nassatus
GTATTTGAAAAAATCACCAATGGCTTCCTGCAAGATCGGAGTCTCAGGAGTGGTAACGAATTCACAAAAAGCGTTCTGATCGTCGCTTCGTAAACAATAGCTGCTAAGAAAATTAAGGTACAAGTTCAAAGTAACGATGAAGGACTAAATCGCGGGTCGCGCTTTCGGGCATACGAGATGCACTCAGTGGAACATGTGATTTATCTCGCTCACACTCGGCTTTTGAGCGTGATTCGACATGGAGATCACAAAAAGAGCTTGATGCAATTATAGAAATGGCGAAACCTCCTCTCTAGATGAGATATGGCGGGTTTACGGTGACCAACTCTCAGACTTGCTAAGAATCTGCTTTATTCCCAATTAGCTCGCTTGCGTGTATCTCGTGTAAAATCGCAGGTAGAGGAGTATATGTCGCCGAAAGGGGGATCCCACGCGGACATCTGCAGCAGAACCCGCAGTCATCCCCAGTACGAACATTTTATATCGTACCAACTGTCCGCGCAGGGTGGAGCCTATCGGCAACATTTGGTCCCTTACCCTATAACTTGATAATGCCACCTGCAGAGCTTTGAGACTGAACATTATACCCTACATTTACGTAACCAACAAAAAGCACAACCGGTATCATTATTGTGATCATCACGCTAATTAACCTTATTCCACATGAACCACACAAACTGTTCAAAACACTCGATTATCGATTGTGCATCGAGGTGGGACCGAAATCTGTGGTCAATTCTTCTAGAATGCTTGATTCGCTTGCCAGAGATCAGAGCGAAAGCTATGCTGTAACTCTCTTTCTAATGCTAGCTCTGCTCTCTTGTCTTGATGTCTTTCACAGTTCCCAAAAAAGTATTGTATTGCATAGCGGCTCTAGCTTACAATAGTGAATGAAGTGAATCGTGGAGTTGGTGGGATTTTTTCTCAGATCCAAATATTTTTCGCTCAACGATCTGACAGGAGAATCATGCTTAACCGACGTGGCCTTTTCAAATGGAATGTATACCTTTCTGATTGATGATGAAGAGTTGCGACTGCAGTCGTGACTTTGAGTCACGTAGCTCACTGCACCAGAACGCGTTCCTTCGCGCGTTTCGTCGCACCTGCGCTTTCGTGTGATAGCGAGTCCGACTGCGGAGCGCTTTTGATAGAGTTAAAGTAAACCTTTTACTTGAAAGAGTTCGGACAGGGGTGGGGGGGGGGGTAGGGAGTGGGGGAGGGGTCGTGCCGAGGTCCGGCCCAAGGGGGGGTCGTATCCGGCGGTCGCGTGCCGCACCCCCCGCTTTACCCTGACCATAAGATGCTAATTTCAAATCTGCCTTCCATATATGCGGAACGTTTATGCAAAAGGAGTTATGAGCTTTTATTAGAGCTAAAAATTACATGTGCAAAAAAAACAAAAATTGTCGTAATATTGTTTCTAGCGCTTTAATGAGCAATGACATATTAGAGCACCTTACTCAATAAATACTCTTAGATAAAAAAATATGGTATCACATTTGCTTGCCTTATCTAAGGGCTAGGAAGAGTTGTGCGACTCATTTCATCCTAGATTCACTTTTTCTTTTTTTCAATGAACGCGCATAATCATCGTCCACAAATCTTCGATAAGCAAGGCGCATTTAAATTCAGCATTTTATGCTTTCTCATAAGGTCTATGTACATCGCTTCTAAAAAGGCCACTTCAATTAAATATGGTTCCCTTTTGAGCTAGAATGCATTCACAAAACTGACTTGGTGACTGTGACCGACTAAGAGTTGCAGTATTTCTGCTTGAGTTGGTAACTGCGACCGATAAATATGGATTGCAGTTTTTCCCCTCTGGTACGGGTGTCTTAGAAATGAAAGATTTTGTTGTAGCTAGATTAGGAACGCCGAGAATTAGCAGAACTAAGTAAGAAGTGGGTTAATCCAAGTCACATAAAGCTTCGAAACACTTCAAGCATCTGAAGAAGTTCAAAGCGTTAGAAAGACGAAACTAAGTTGCAGTGTAACATGAATGAAGGACCTGGTTATTTGTTCCAGAAGCATTAAAGAGAAAACTTCTAATAATTTAATTACGCGCTCAGGGATGCCGTTCTCTTCTTTATTTGTATGACCTTCGAATAGATTGCGTATTAACTCTAAAATCCACATAAAAGGAGTGGATCGAAAAGGAGTTCCTCACCAGATATCTTTGTAACTGCAAAGGATACAGCGTCTCTTGCTCCTTTTTGCTCCTCCCCCCCCCCCCCCTCCCTGAAGTGGACATTCTTGGGGTGTGGGAGAGAAAAGGAAATCATAGTCAAAATTTCACTCATCTGCCATCCCTTCCCTCTATCCCATTACACCTATAACACCGAACATTGCAACGCCTTCGTGATCTATACGGCTCACTACATATGATTTTGAAAAACGGGAGAGATAGATTATAATAAAATTGAGAAATAACCATTCTTTCACGATGTTACTGAGCCGAAATTTGACCCATGCGGCGAGGATCTGGTCACGACAATTTGCACATTTTAGCCTAAGCTTATGTTTTTCTAACGATATATTTCAAGAACTCTTCATGCCAAATTAATTATCAAAGGCTTCTTGTTCTAGCAGAGTAATGTCAAAAAATAATAATAACGCAGAGTCAGAATAAGCATGAATCTAAAAGTAGAAGTAATCAGATTTTTCAGATGCTGCATAACTTACAAATAGTTAGGGACACTACGTGAATGATGAGTCCTTACAAAATAACACAATAACTTGATTGGAGATACATTCTGAGTTAATCTTCCCAGCTGTTTTCCTTCCTGATTTCTTCTTCTTCCTGAGGGGTGAAGTCATTGGTGATGTTGAACAAAGTACGAATTTCTTGAACAGATTTGCCCTGAATAAATTTCTATGCAGAACAGATCACTCCGCCATAGACTTAGCTCTGCCATACTCTCATCATTCCAGCAACCACTTTGCACGCACTATCGAGGAGATCAGGAATATCCAAGTAATTCGCAGCCTGAAAGATATTATGACAGATTTTTGAAAAGGCAAACACTAAGGTGAGTGAATCTCTGAAACATGACGTCAGAAGGTGATTGTTGGATATCTAGGTTGATCGCAACACTACAAAAGCATTTGGAATTGAAGCGGAAGCTCCATGGGTAGCTTTAGTTTGTTCGGCAGCGCAGACCTCGCACACTCAGATGATTTTAGCATATCTCGCCTATTTGGCCGCAGTAGCCATGAAAGAAGGCTGAGGTTGAGGAAACTTTGACTGATCTTACAAGGGTTGCATTGCTCACTAACAAGGGAACGATACTTGGTGTCCGTGGCCTTTTGAGACGAAACGTATACCATCACACTCGTTTTAGAACGCTGATTCCAAATCTGACTTCCTTTTCTGCTAATCGTTTCTCTGAAAGAAGTTATGAAGGATTTTCGCGTCAATGGTTGCCTAGGAGAAATGCGGCCGAGGATGCCTAACTTTCAAAAAGAAGCTTGATTGAGGCAATGCAAAACTGAAGAATACAAAAGGACTCGAACCTAAGTCTACATTGACTTGCGAAGCTGTCGCACTAGCCACTACACCACATCTTAGCGACGGTTTTGGCATTCCGAACTCGTCTCCTTTGACACAAAAATCCTTCATAACTTCTTTTAGAGAAACGATTAGCAGAAACGGAGGTCAGTTTCGGAATTAGCGCTCCAAGATGAGTGTAATGGTATACATCTCATCTCAAAAGGCCACGGACACCAAGTATCGTTTCCTTGTAAGACAGTGGCTGGAGCTGGATTGCTACAGTCGTCCTCACCCCACTAGTCGCTCAGTGGACGAATTCGAATTCGAACAAGAACATGCAACTCGCGGCAGGGTACGGTGCAGCAAACGACGTGTCTGGAGCGCAAGCTTAAACAGAAAAGGAAATACCGTTTCTTTTTCCAACAACAACCGATCTTTCCTGTCCCATTCGAATGTTGTAAATTCACCCTTTCGACTTTTAAGTACAATTCAAAAACTATTGGATAATCACTGATTCAATCATTCGATTATGCTCGGATAAACGAAAACTTCTAACACTTTGTATTTACAGTCCAGGGAAAATTTCGAAGAACATTCTCAGAAAGTGGGTATCGTCCGATTTTCAAATGCTCTTTGAATTTCGGACGCTATTGAAATTTCGATTACTCATAGATTACATTTGAATAATACTCCAATTTTGAAAAGAAAATCGGATTGCTCTGAGTATTACTTTTGATTCGTAGTATTTTGACTGCATAATGACCGACCTAAAAAAACGAACTATTCAAGTGGTTCAAACGCAGAGATGCAAAGGCACTTAATTATAAAAATGCCTTAATAAATCAGATAGCGCGTGTTCCGGATGATCTCAATCGAATTTCGAACCTTCGGAGTAAATAAAGTGAATGCAGAATTTACTCAATTATAACTTGATTTTGCAAAGCCATTCTATGTACGGGCCAAAAAGGTATCGAACGTCTGTCGCTAATAACTCATATTTTAATAGCTCTTTTTACAAATACCATAATGTAGAGCTGGCTTCAACTGGAGTTTGGAGTAGAAAAGACGGATCATCAAACCCTCTCCATTACTATAGGGTTACGATACGAATCCTTGGTACAGTTTCGCTACAATGGCAGCATACCTGCCTCAAAAAATCACTCGAGAAAACTGGAAACTTCGCTATCAGCTTAATTAGCACTACTAATTCCTTAAAGGTGCTTCTGGCTTCACCAAACTCGGTATTTTGAAACAGCAATACAGTTAGAGCGGTGTTCCAATGATTATCAAAGATCTAATCATGCCATTAACTGCTGCAAACATACAAAAAGTTATCCACTAGAATCAGCAGGTCTGGAAATCCTACCACAAATTCATAAACGTTCTGAAGTTCTTCTAAACTAGTAGCATCTGCAATGCGATACCGTGCTGAACGTTCCTACCGTAACCCTACACTAATAGAGCGAGATGGGGGCATTTTTTGCACTGGGAATTCAGGTCAGCCTTACAGCATCCTACCTACCGATCTACAAGAGATCAAACGTTCGACACATTGAGACAAGTGTGGACATAAGAGAGCAAGTGCTGTCAGTATCACAACCTCCCAAGTAAAAAGTGCTATGCAGAATGAGTAAAGAAATTTTTGATTGCGCAGCAAAAGCGATGGCCATTGAAATCATTTCCTCTCTGACCAGTCTCATGTTTCCGCGAGTCTAGATTTGGAAAAAAGTCTAGTTTCCTTCAATCTCACATACAACTCTTTTCTCTTTCTTATGCCGTACAGTCTTCCGCGCAAATGCGCCTTCAGCACGTAACGTCTTCTAAACAAAATTTATATAAGAAATTGAAGAAAACTGAATTCCCAGCGACATCAAAATGAGAAGATGCTTTGCACTTTGAAGTTGATGCTACTGGCTTACGAAATTAAGGAGCCCCTTGTGAAGGATATGCTGCTGCTGCAGCTCCCTTCCCCGCTTGCGAACTTGGAACGACTCAACGTGCTTAGCATGGTTGGCTTTTCCATAGTAGGTGGATGGTTCAGCGACTCGACAGGAGCTTAAAGGCAGTGTCCGGGCAAAAACTCGATTTTGAGGTTTTGTGCTTATAGGGGCCTATTCGCCATGCTGAATCCGAAAATTTACTCTGGAAAGCGCGAAAACGGCAAAAAAGGGCTTTAGCGCAGGAGGGAAACAGCAAGTGGGCGGGGTTCCCCCAATGTGAATTCATGCTTCCAGTTTCCGGAGCGATTTTCTCGATTCCGCTAGTCGTCCTAACATGGCTACCGGCCAAGTGCGAATGATTGACTTAAAACCGGAACCGAGAAGGTCGCTCCGGAAGCTGAGAGCGTGAATTCACAGTGGGACTCCGCCCACCTGCTGATTTCCCTCCTGTGTTAGAGCCGTTTTTCGCCGTTTTCGCGCTCTAAAATGTGCATTTTCGGATTCAGCGTAGCGAATAAGCCCGGGTAAGCAGAAAATCTCAAAATCGAGTTTTTGCCCGGACACTGCCTTCAAAGGGTATCTCGGGAAAATTGCTTACGAGCTTTCCATCCCTCCTTGTCACTCTGGTTGCGCTGAGTCAGGACTGTGCTTGAAAAATCGAAAAAGTGCTTTTCATAGCGTTCTCCGGTCTTCGAGACTGTTGGAGGGATGGGCGAGCGATCGCCAACCGGGTGCGATTGGCTGCCTGAGCCGATCAGCCCACTGCCGCCATAATGGGTGAAGTTACAATACCATGCAGCCAGTCGCTGTCTTCGGCGGGAATCCCTCGCCCAGCCCCCCCCCCGCAATCTCCAAGGCCGGAAAACGCCGAAAAGGCACTTTTTTACTTTTCAAGCACAGTCGCACTCAGCGGATCCAGAAGGCCATGTAGATGCAAAAAGCTCGGACTCGCAATTTTCCCGAGCCGCTGCCTTTGAAGGTAGATAAGATTTTCGGTAAGTTAGTCTTTCAATTTGTAACAACTCTATAGAATATAAAACAGCACAATGATCCATCCTTGCGCAAAGATTTTTTTTTTGTTGTTGTGGCACGTTGTTTTAGATCATAGCTTCTCAACAGCGACTTCTTCAGACCAACTCTGATACACACCATAGTCGTAACGAACAAAAATTTTCGCCGAATGAACGAATATCGGATTATCAATTTTTAAAATTTTTTCGAACGAATGAATAACGAATAATTGATTTTCAAAAATTTTTCGAACGAATGAATATCGAATATTTGATTTTCGAAAATTCTTCGAATGAACAAATATTTTCGACTTTCGATTTTCATTTTATTCGAATTTGAATATTGGAATATTGGCACAATCCAAAATTCGAATGAACGAATACTTGAATAACCGAACTTGATCGAATATTCGACTAATTTCGAACAAATGTTCGAATATTATTCGAATATTTGGATGCAATATACGAATATTCGAATACTCGAATAACTATCTTTTAAAACTACTCGAATGAATGAATATTCGAATAACCTTTATTTGAAACTCGTCGAATGAACGATTATTCGAATATAGGCCTTTCTCATTTATTCGACTATTCGAATAATCGAATAAATGGACTTTCTCAAATATTCGACTATTCGAATATTCGAATAGTCGAATATTTCGAATAAATTATTCGAACACGAATATTCGGTGCTAACTATAATACACACCGTATTGGACTTTTTCACCACAATCATTCGTTTTCGTGCAAAATTATGAGCAGTGGTAGCGATAGAGCAGAAACTGACTGCGCATTTCTGCTGTATCTCATACTACAAATCCCATGCTGACAGGAAATAAAGATGGCATTTTAAAAGTACATTGGACTAACATGAATGTTAGTATGACTATGAGAAGCTCACCATGATAATATCAAATAGAAGCCCATTGTCGATTTTGAAATACTGTTTTCTCCACTGCTCCTCTTCGGCACTTGAAGTCGCCTCCAGATTCGAACCACGTCTCTCACACCATGTTACGATCTAACAAAAAGATTAATTTAATTGACGTGAGATATTGAAGTTACCTAGAATCAAGCCTGACTGCGTGCCACTGCATGCCATCATTGCCGCTGCAAAGTAGACGCGGTCAGGGTCACACATTCACAGTCTGTCTCAGTCGTGATCAGGCCGAAACGTTAGCCCAAAGGCGGTGTCTCGCGATTTCGTTTGCCAGTTTTCACGTTTTCTGAGGTTCTCGCTATGGGAAATCCATATCTATGCTTTTCAGCGCATAAAATTAGCGAAAATGAAAATTTTGCAGGTCCGCATTCAGTGGAAAATAGTGTAAGTAAATCGAGATCCAACCAAAGAAGGCGATGCGAAAGACTTCCGACGTATTTTCACTGAACAAGAAATTTGCCGAGATGCTGCCTTTGAAATCTCACACTCCCAAGCCAGGAGGTTTGAACAGTATATGCCTACAGAGAACGAAGAAAATGATGAGAAGACAATTCCCAACACGACTACCTATAGCAAGCCGTAAGCATGACGAAACCATGGCGATGGGGACACCATGTCAGTCTTGGCCTCATCCGATTGGAACCAATTGTATGGACCTAGCCTGGCGAGACAGACGCCAAACTTGTCCGGTTAGCCGCTTAGTTGTGCCATGTTGGTGAGACCAGCGTATTCCAATCATGAGGTCTAAGCGGCTAACCAAGTAAATCGGGCGCCTGTCTAAAGCATAGCTCACGCGATTGTAGTCACCGCGAGATCTCTCACTGCAACAACTCTTCATAATCGTAAGTGCGCTTTGCTTGGGCCAGATTCAGTGCGTCTTCGACAACTTACGGAAACTACGCGCTTACGCATTTGAGACCTGCGCACGGTTAACAGTTATCGTTGATTCGTTGAACGCATGGACTGCTGAAGCGCTCCAGACCACGCGCGGCGCGGCTGAAATGATGCTAGAGCGCGTTTTGTACAATGACGAATTTGTACTGAAGCACGTGCTCCACAGTGATCAGTCCTTGCGGTCAACGAGTCGATTATAGACATCTGACACATCGCTAGGTGGCGTGGATGTTGTAATTTGCTGGAATAACGGGAAGCGTGTCTTACGCTAAAGTCGTACGTCAAGTCCACGCCCACGTTTCTGTGACCGTGCACCGCTACTGACTGCAACAGGCGAGTGCCCTCAACAGTTATACACTCTGTCCAGGGACCAGCAGATGGCGAATGGACATCGGTGAAACGACTTCGTCTTTATCATTATTGATTTTTTACGATTTCCCCTTGATCAGAGGTTCAATGGGGAGAGCCGGGCCCACCAAAAGTGAAGGTGGTCCCACCTACCACTGGCCGGCCACAAGTGGAGGTGATAGTGTCGGACACTCACCTCCCAAAAACATCGACCGGGGGGGGGGGGGTAGAACGGGCGAACTGAGCTATCCTTCTAGATCGAACTGTGACCCAACGGTCCTCTTTAGGGCCACAGATACGATGAATACAGCAGCATAAATATTTGAAATAAACGTGTTTAGTAAATGGTTTGTTTTGATGTGAAACTCAGCAAGACTTTGCAGATTTTAATAAGTAAATTATTTTGTTATAACGTACTGCAAAGAAAGTAGATCGATCTAGGAAGTAACCGCCAAGAACGAGAATTCTGAATAATTAAATAGTGAAAAATCATGCGAAATGTCAAAGAAATGAAGATGTCAGCAATTGCAATTTCATAGGTTTTCAAGAGTAAGCGGTGCTTTATTAGATAGTGAAAGAATGAAGTCGATTCGAGAGACAGTCGCCGAAAACCAGAATTCTAAAAAATTACGCCATTTTAGCGTGTTCAGTGACAGCTGTCAGTTATACTCATACAAATCTTGAATATGAGAGTGTGGGATGTTTCGACTTCATAGGTTTTGTAGAGTAATGTCTGCCTTATCAGAATAAATCTTAGCCGTACTGATCCACTGAAAAAGCGCCGAGATCCAGGGTCTTGAACAAACAGATAAAAAAGCGCTTTTTTTAAGAACTGCATGAGTCATGTTGCGACTTTATAGGTTAGATTCTTCTCATCAAGAGCTTTCAGATGATATATAATCTGTGAAGGTTCAGGGCCTTTTACGACTTATGCCCGTGGAGAGAGACTCTGGCGGCCTCCACTCAGTACACTGAAGTGGGCTGAGGAGAGAAATTGTGATGAAAAGCCTCCCCCCAAGGGCAAAAGTCGTAAAAGGCCCTAAACCCCCACATATTATATTTATATATCATCTGAGAGCTCTTAATGAGAAGAATCTAACCTATGAAGTCGGAACATGACTCAGGCAGTTCTTAAGAAGTTATGAGTTATTAAATTTCAAAAAGCGCTTATTTACCTGTTTTTTCAGGACCGTGGATCTCGGCGCTGTTTCAATGGATTGATACGGCTAAGATATATTCTGGTAAGGCAGACATTACCCTACAAAACCTATGAAGTCGCAACATCACACATTTTCACATTCAAGATTTATATGAGTTTAAGTGTCAGCTGTCACTGAACACGCTTAAATGGCGTGATTTTTTAGAATTCTGGTTTTCGGCGAGTGTCTCTCAAACAGACTCGATTCTTTCACTACCTAATAGAGCACCGCTTACTCTTGAAACCTATAAAATCGCAACTGCTGACCTCCTCAAAGACCAGATTTATAACAGATCAGAACATGATTTTTTCGCAAAGGGGTTTGGGACGGATTTCCCGGCCATGAATAAATCATTTGCGCTTCCGCTTGAGCAGTGCATTGATTAGGACCCCCCATAAGTTTATACGCAAAACCCCATGCCCCCAAATTTGCCTAGACACTGCCTTTAGGCGCCATCGTGCTGCGGCACAGCTTCCCCTTTCAAGTCATTGCCCTGTGCGGCTGCAGGATCCCGCTTCTGAAGCAAGAAAAATCCCTCCAGAAGTTACGCAAATAACCGTCTCTCAATTCAGTCTCGTCCTTACTGAGGCAGGAAATCGTGTCCCGTCACTCTCTCCTTTAGTAAGGAGCAGAATGATCGAGGTGCATCCCATGGGGAAACTCCTGTTTTTCTTGCCTCAGAAGCACTATTCTGTAGTCGCAATCGGGCTACGGCTTGCATGGGAAGATATTAGAATTAAAGGGTTCCCAAATTTGCCCATACACTGCCTTTGAAGAGGGTCGTATTGGAATTTCCACGCTTTGGGATCGGCCATATTATTCCTGCGATGGGTAGAAGACTACATGTCGCCGAAAGGGGCGTCCCCGCTCATTTGCAACAAATAAGCACCCTTGCACATGCACGGAGATGCGTTTGCGAGAAATCCGCGCGGGACCCTCCGCAATTCGACGATATATAGTCCCCCACCCTTCCTGTGGGCCCTGCAACAATTATTCTGCAAAAAAACAATAATTGAAATTCGCAAAACGCTCCATAGTGCGGCACAACGGAAGTGGAGGAATCACAGGAATTGCACGAATCACAGGAATCGCAGAAATCGCAGGAATAGTATGGCCGGTCCCATTGAAAATGCATTACTTTCTGTGAAGTTCACCATTACTGTCTGGCTTACCTTCTTGAAAACCAAGGAAGTCACATTCGGTATAGGGATTGGCGTATCATCATCTTGTAAATTCAAGTCCTGAAATCGTATCAGCTATGGAATGTCATATACATACTTTTCGCTGGAGTTTGGACAATTATCAAAAGTTGAGCGGGCTCATTAAACTTACTTCCAGCATAGTAGTGATGAGCTTGGACTTGCCAATCACGGGAGCTGACACTTCACAAATTTCCATGTCTTTTGTCTGTACTTTATACATTTTCACTACTTTGGGGCTCTGGGTAGACTTTGATGGAAGTGGCTCTTTCACGGCTTCACTACGAGTATCCATCTGAAGCATGTTGTGAGTCAGTGATTCGGAAAACCACCAAGAACTTGATTGTCCAAGAGTTAGGCCCGTATGCATGAACAGTCCTGAACAGGGGAGGGGTCCCCTTGGACGCGAGCGAACGCCGCTGCGGCTTTCTCATCATCGGGGAACCTTCGCCGCAGGGATTCATGCACGCGGGCCTAAATGTTTCTCAAGACCAAGATGAGATACATATGAGATACAAACTTATACAGTCCGCTTTAACAGAATGTGGAAAGAAACATTTCCTACGAGCAGCGAGCGATGGGCTCTTTGAGAGCAGCCTATTTAGCCAATAGAGGTCGAAGAGAGTAAAGAGACGTAGACATGGCTTCCTTGCATGATGTAAACTATTAGTTGTGACACGGCGGAAACCACCGCCGCCCGCCTTTCCATATTCGTCCTTATGGGTTCATACTGATCCGGAAGTTCCGAAATAGCACAGTGCTGAAGCAGCCTGCCTGCGGTTTTGAACGGCGGTGGTTGGAGACTTTTGACCGTTTTCAGCGGTTTTTCCCCTTGAATTTCACTCATTTTGGTTTCATTCCTCTACTATGCTTCCCCTGTTGATGGAAAAGGGCTTCGATCTTGTAGCGGGGTTGAAGAATGAGCACAGTTCTGCTTCCATGTATTTGGGAGATGTTCTTCGTGCGCTCGTCCATTCTCCCTTCTATTTTTGTTCGGACTACTACGTGTCAAAACCGCTGCGTAGTTTCACATTTGTATTGGAAGGGGCATAGACGGCTTTCTAGGACACATGAAGTAGCTGAACAAAAATAACGGAAGGAAATGGACGAGCGCACCAAGTCACATCTTCCCGGGAACATGGAAGCAGAACTGCGCTCATTCTCCAACCTCGCTTCAAGATCGAGAACTCTTTCCATAAAAAGGGAAGCGGAGTAGAGGAATCAGACCAAAATGAAAGAGATTTGTGGAGAAAATACCGTTGAAAACAAATCGGAAACTTTCAACTTCCATCGCTCAAAACCGCAGCGCTGCCGCGCATGCAGCACAGTTCCGGCACAGTTGTCCAGATCTATGAAACCAGCCTTACAGTCTGCCCCAATCCTAAGCAGGCCAAAATTGGCATGGCGGGAGTCCACGTCGCTAGGGTTTCGCGGTCACGCCCACGGCCTGCTTCTCTGCTTTCTCTTCAATCCTTTTGCTCTCTTCGACAGCGCGCATATGCAGCGCAAACCGCTAGCGCTGCGAGCGCGCAAATTTACGCCGAATGTTCGGCCTGATCCCGATTGGAGCAGATTGTACCTTGGTTGAAACAAGCTGCGTACGTGACAGGCGTTTGTAGCAAGCCATGCATTATCATCTATTCTAAGACCAGGAGACGCGAGACCGCATTGCGGACATTGTCTTAACACGTTTGAGTTTGTTCTTCCCTATTTTCAAAGAGTGAATAAACCTGGACAAAATAATAACCTTTTTCACATGTAATTAATACATCTGTAAAGAGCATCGAACGCTGATTTCAAATCTGTCTCCATTATCTGCCGAGCGCCTCTAGACGTCAAGTTATGAGCGCTTTTTGAGCTGGAAAAATTGAATGCATTATTAGCACAAAATTCGTCAGAATTGCTCGAATGGTGCAATCTTGATTATCAGAGCACTTCATTCAAAGAATACCTTCTGTACAAAACACTCATACTTAACACTGCTCTATTTGTATTTGTATTTGTATTTATTACATAGGATAATAACCTATGTTAACAATGTAAGCAAACAACAACAAAAAAAACCCAAAAAAAAACAACAACTATTAATCACTCGGTATAAAAAGGGAAGCTTTCGGTAAAACAGAATAAAAAGGCGACAAGATTAATCAAGAGGATTCAGAGGAAGAAAATAGGTAGTTCACGAGGACAGATTTGAAGCGAGAAAGCTTCACAGGAAGCATTTTCATTCTTATGAGTTTATCCAGGTCGCGGCTAACTCTATTGACAAAGAAATTTCTCCTTACATTCCTCCTTGTTCGCACGAGAACGATTTTATTAGGATCACCTCTAGTTATTGAGTTCCTGCATGCAAAAAAGTCGCTTGAATTCAGTTGACAGCCTCCAAATAATATCTTGTGTGCCATAATGAGATCAAACTTTTTCCTTCTTATTTCTAAGCTTTCCAAACCAAACTTTCTATTACGAAGCCTGAATCCCGGGAGTTGACTATACACGAACCCTGATTTTCGTATCATTAACTTTCTGGTAAAGCTATTCTGGACTCTCTCTAATGCGTGGCTGGCGATATGTGTAGTGGGATTAAATATAACCGTACCATATTCGAGTAAGGGCCTAACATATACCTTGTAAGCCCGAATCAAGATATCTATGTCATTGGTTGTAAGAGCTCTAAACAGATTGTGCACCGCAGCCGCTCCTTTGGCAGCAATTTTCGCACAATGTTTCTTGAATGAGAGCTTATCATCAACCAAGAAGCCAAGATCAAGTATCTCATTTACATATTCTATTGGCTTACCATCTAGCTGATATGTGTACTCAACATTACTAGCTCCTATGTGCAACACTTTTGTTTTTTCTTGCGAAATCGGTAGGCCCCATTCCTTTGACCATGTTATCACAATATCTAAAGCCTCTTGCATTTTCTGTTTGTCCCCGATTTCGTCTACTGGATTATAGATTTTGACATCATCGGCAAAAGCACAACAAGATACACCGCAAGAGGAAACGAGTTGTGGCAGGTCATAGGTATAGATGTTGAATAGTATGGGGGACAGAACGCCTCCTTGAGGTACTCCGCTACTCATAGGCCTAGGACTGGAGAATGCATTATTCACACAAACTAGAAAAGTGCGGTTGGACAGGAAAGCCTCAATCCACGACACAATACGAGGATGTATTCCAACTACCAATAGTCTATGCAAAAGCTTTTGATGATCAACTTTATCAAACGCCTTGGTGAAATCCAGATAAATGATATCAGCGCCCTGTCCAGCGTCTAAATAGCGGGTCCAGTCGTTCAAGCAATGCAACATTGCCGTAGTAGTAGACTTCCCCTGACGAAACCCATGCTGCGCAGTAGATATAATTCCATGATTCTCTAGATGATTTATTATTTGTTTTTTGATTATTTTTTCAAATAGTCTAGCAAATGTGGACGTAATGCTGATAGGACGGTAGTTGCATACACAAGTGTAAGGTTTTTGAGGGCTAAAAAGACTGTATTTTTGCACATAGATGTAGCCCCCGATGAGTATTGTCATTAAGGCAACTCCAAGCCATGAAAAGTCAAGAAACCGTTGATTGAGGTGTTCGTTCCTCAACCGCCCTACAGTTCGTGTCAATCACGTGCTCCGGGTAGAGGACTATATGTCGCCGAAAAAGGGCGGTCCCTGAGGTCATTTGCGACAAATACGTACCCTTGTACATGCGCGGACATGCGTTACTGCAGGGAACCCGCGCGGGACTCTTCCAAATTCGGGACATATAGTCCTCCACCCACGTGCTCCCTTCTCCGTAAGCGCAATGAGTTTCGCGCCACGTTCGCGCGCGTATAGCGGGTATTCAAATTGGCCTCATCGATTGAAGGTCCGCACGCAGGGCCCCTGCGTTGCGCATGCGTGGTGACCACGCGAAAGGGAGGACGCATAATAGATTCGTTGACCGCACGAACTGGACATCACTGCGGAGCACCCGCGAGGTGAAACGCTTGCCCCAATACAAATTCGTCATTGCACAAGTCGAGCTTTCGCGACAGTTCAGCCGCGCCGCGCGTAGCCGCAGCGTTTAAATAGTCCGCGCGGTCAACTAATCGACGATAATTTACAGTGACTGTAAATACACATATAAGAGACTCGTGCCAGCTGTTCGCGCGGATGGAGCCTAACGGCAACATATAGCGCCTTCTGTAGGAAGTCTGGGTGTGACCGAAAGCTGATCATGTAACAGTGCGGGAAAGGAGAACAACAACGGCACAACGAGGACTGAGGAAGGATGACATGAAACTCAGCAAGACTTAAGCCGAGTGCAATAATTGAAGAGAGCGGCTCTATGCACGGTGAACATGGAAGGTCGTCCGTATACCGTTCATATCAGTTTACCTTAGAATCTTACACACAAATACTTTTGATCTAGATAAGGCCGCTCTATGGACCCTTCAAATCGGCCCCACAGATAAGTCCTTTTTTTCAATATAATTTGCCTAAAAATCTTGTCAATTAAGTCTGAGGACCGTCGGATAAGCCAGGACCAATCTTAGTGATCTGATGGGAGGCTCCATCTGTGAGATTTCAAAATATAATAATAGGAACAGATTTAGACGTTAGGATCACTGATAGATGATCAAGAACCAGAAATTATATCATTCATTCCAGGACTAGGAGACGCGAGAGCGCATTGCACACATTGCTAAACAAGCCTAGTCATGTACTTAGCAGGTTTATACTTGTTATTTATCTCGCCCAGTTTTATTCACTCTTTGGAAACAGGAAAGAACAAGCTTAAACTTGTTAAGACAATGTCCGCAATGCAGTCTCGCGTCTCCTCGTCATAGAATAGATGATAGGTACAAAATATGAAGACGCTGACGTTTTTCAAGTCAGTTCACTCTACCAACGTTACCAATGGAAGGTGGAGGAAATGCTGAGGAAAGAACATATGTAAATCGAGGAATCTACGATGCGATGTCCTCTCTTTTGCAGCACGGCATTTGCAGGCACAGCCTCGATCGCACCGAGTGCCATGATCGAAAACATTGCAAGTAGATGAGTCATTGCCAAGATGCACTATGCTACACGTGATCTTGTTCTACACAGGACCTCACAAGTTAGCGAACAAACATATCCAGCCAGAGTCAGGCTCAAACGACTGGAGTCAACTTCTGCTTGGCTTGAGCCAAGGCAGTATCGTAACATGTCAAACATGAATATGCCTGCCTTGCAGACATGCTGCAGCACTTCACCATCAAGTTGTACTACACTGACATGCTTCATCGCATTTTCTCACGAGGCGCGAAGTTCAAAAGGATTCTAAGACAAACAAATAGATACAGGCCCCGTAAAATCCAACTGCCCACGCGTCGCTTTGAACACCAATGCGCGGCGCGGCTGGAAACGTTTGGTCCCGAAGCGCTACAGGCTTTTTGCGAGTGACAATGAGCGCGCACCCTCTCCACACACATTTTTCAAGCTTTTGAAGGAATCTTTCGTCAAGATATACCTTGCATTGACGAGAACAACTTGAAAGTTAAAGAAAGATTTTTTGGAATATAGTGAACGCCGAAATTCGTTCGCGACGACCGCTCGCTTACGCTGGTGTTCAAGGCACGGCGGGGGCAATTAGGTTTTACGGCGCCTATAGCTTGTATGGAGTACAGTACAACATAATACTAAATGTGGATTACACGTAACCTCGAGTCATTTGTAACTTAATATGTAAGATTGCACACTAAGTCCTATAAGCGACGGCACCCATACTAGTAATTTCCCATCAAAACATTTTCTAGCCTAACAAAATGTAGAAATGTGTTCTACTGACTGACATATAACCAACTAAAACAAAAGAAACAAGGAAACAAGAAGAAATCACTGGAAATGAGCAAGTTCTGGTTTCGCAGTTCGTCAGTTAGCGTGTATAGTGTGCACTACGCATATTAAGTTATAAATGACTCTACGATATACACAATATTCTTGTGAGCAATGTTATGCAAAAAAAATTCGAAAATGCTTATGAGGTGAGAACTTTTGATGCTTCAAGCCTACCAGTTGGCTAGAAAGACTACCTCCCGACCAACTGAGTGGTTTAAGCAAAAATTCGAGAACTTCATAGTATGACTTTCGGACTTTTTTGGATAGAAGTAACCTACTTTTAACGAAAATACCGCTGCAAAGCGTTGCCTTTCCTCCATTTTCTGTCTAAATCGTACAAGAACTTTGCTAAATATCGCCAACTAGCTGGCTTACCCGGCTCCGCCGTATCCGGACCAAACTTGGCACACATACACTTCGGGCCCGGCGGGTGTCATAGTCCACTTTTCGTTATCGACCGATGTCGATTTTACCGATTTTTATCGATTTTTTTGCAGAGTTCACCTACAGGGCTAGGAGTTGGCACAGGGGGAAGTGAGCATGGGGATTCCGAATACAATATTAGTTTTCAGAATTATCGATTACTTTTATTGATTTTATCGATTTTTTGTAAATTTTGACATGCGAGGCTGGGATTTTGCACAGGGGGGTAATCGAGCATGCTGATTACGAACACAATATTAGTTTTCAGGATCGTCCATTACTTTTATCGATTTTATCGATTTTTTTTGTAAAGTTTGACCTGCGGGGCTGGGAGTTTGCACAGGGGGTAATCGAGCATGCAGATTACGAATACAATATTAGTTTTCAAGATCGTCCATTACTTTTATCGATTTTATCGATTTTTTGAAAATTTGAGCTAGGGGGCTGGAATTTGGCACAGGGGGTAATCGAGCATGCTGATCACCCCCTTGGGGATGATCAGCATGCTCGATTACCCCCCTGTGCCAACTCCCAGCCCCGTAGCTCAAACTTTGCAAAAAAATCGATAAAATCGATAAAAGTAATCGATAATCCTGAAAACCAATATTGTATCCGGAATCCCCATGCTCGATTACCCCCCTGTGCCAACTCCCAGCCCCGTAGGTGAACTCAGCAAAAAAATCGATAAAAATCGATAAAATCGATATCGATCGATGACGAAAAGTAGCCTATGACACCCGCCGGGGCCCGTAGTGTATGTGTGCCAAGTTTGGTCCGGATCGGTTCAGAAATGGAATTTTCTATTCGGAACATACGTACACACAGACATACAGACAGACAGACAGACATACAGACAGACATACAGACAAACAGACATTCAGCTTTATATATAAGATTAAAGAGACTTATGCTAGTGTTCCGTTGCTTTGAATCTTCAATCCTAACTTTGTACTTTCAATTATAACAATTTATTTCCGTCATCGTTATAATGGTGCTTAATTTGACGAAGGAATATTATTATTATTATTTATTACATAGGCTACCCTATGTTGACAAAACAGCAATATCAACAAAAAAAAGAACAAAACAGCAATATCAACAAAATATTCGAATGACAATGAACCAAAAGTGTTAGTAACAATAACATATCAAAACATCCTACTGCAGATTCATGGAGAAAGTAGATAGTTCTTCAGGACTGCTTTGAACTGTGAAAGCTTATAATGGAATATAAGCATCTCTTTGTTTGGATTGTGTGTGTGTGTTTTTTTTTTGAGGTTCAGAATGAGATAGAGACTCTAAAAGGACTAAAGCAATTTGGTATCTGGAAAGCAGAAGCCAACTCGTGCCAGGCCCGCTAGTAGAGGGGACCACAATAAACGCAGCTGCTATAGCAAGCTTGCTTAACCTTGTGATGAACAAATTTCTTCTAATCTGTTTCAACTAAATAGTGGTTGCTAGAAAGAACAAATTCAGGCTTGTTTAACACATTGACGACAATACGACCCACCGGTGGGTCGTACGTGTACTGCCATTTCGGACAATACGACCCACCGGTGGGTCGTAAGTTTTCGAAAGCTCTAACTTTGCCAGCATGCGATGGAATTCTACGGGATTCTGGCACATGATTGGGGACACCTTGATGAGGCTCTAGCCGGAGTGGTCCGGGTTCGGGATACTGTAGTGTAATGTTACGGTAGGTATACTGTAGATAGAGGTAAGGCACAGATTTTAGCTCAAATTTTCGCAGAGTGGTGCTGTTTTTGAAAATTCAAGTTTGCATGCACAACAAATACAGGGAGAGCATGAGACTGGTGTCAGCCCATCAAAAATTATCGATTTTATTGATTTTATTGATTTTTCGCATTGTTCATCCCACGAAGCCCAAACTTTGCATATACAGATTTTTTAGCATGCTGATTAGGAAAATGATAGTCTCAAGTTCTAATACCGCCTTCTTACATCAGTTTCTTGATTCTTACGAAAAGTCTACCGTACTGCTACCGTAGTCCCATTGTGAGAAAGTAGTGAACAAAGGGCACTATAATCGTGACCAGCATGTGAAATAACCCCAACACAATTTTTCACGAAAATCCGTGATGTTGGGTTTGTACAGAATGACTACCGTAATCTTACCGTATACTGCCAAAAACTGAAACAAATCATATTTTGATGATCAGCGCCTTCGATAACTCTTGTGGGGATATTCTCGGAGACATATTTTTTTCTTACAAAAAGACTACCATTTCGGACAATACGACCCACGGGTGGGTCGTAGGTTTGGCAGAGCAAAAAAGGCTCCTGTCCGAAATGGCAGTTATCGAAAAACCGGCCTTGTCGTCAATGCGTTAAACAATGTATTCAAAGCCGCAGTTGCGAGTCTTTTATTCACAAAGTGATGTACCCTAAAATCTTACAAATAAATCCGCTTTCTTGACAAGAAAAATCAATGAAAATGCACCCTCGCACCGCCAAGAATCTTGCAGATAAGTCCATCAGATAAGTCCGGACTTATCTGACAAGATTTCAGGGTAGTTATGATGGAAAGAAAACCGACTTATCTGTAGGCGGACTTGTCTGAGGGGCTTTAACTGAGTCAAAAAAGCGGACCTACCTAAAGCGGTCCTATCTGTAGACGGACTTATCTGTGATATTTTAGGGTAGTATTTTCCGCAGTATTTTTGGAAGTCGTCAAATGTATATGGGCTAGAGGTGCTTCCTTTGAATCTAGTCAAATGAAACTATTCGGTTATTGTTGTTCACAGTAGATAATGTGAAAAAAGTAAGATATGCTCCTCTTCTTACGATAGCAGGATATTTATGACAAGGAAGTACCACGTAATTTATTAGGCTGTTAACTAAGTTCTGCAACTGAGTCCGTAACTTTCCGCTTTCTGGTAATGTCGCGCCCAAATTTTGATATTGTATAGATTGCCAAAGGAACTATCTGGCGCAAACCGCTCGCATTCTGATGAAAAAATAGGAAAGATCCGAGAGGTTTTCGGAAACTGGTGAAATTGAGGAATTGTGGAGTTTTGAGAGGAAATGAGGCCTTTCTTAGCTTGCATCATGCATAACAATCCGAAAGTCTGCATATACATATGTTGCTAGAAGTCATCTAGCAGTGAAGAAGAATTGAAATTCGAAGACAACTCAAGATTCGGAGCCCTCACAAAGTTGAACGAGCCGCTGTACGCAGAGCTGCTTGGGGACAAGTCAGTTCAGACTTCTACAAAACTTTATATGGTAGGGTTATTTGCTCTGCCGAGTACGAATATCATATTCAGTCATCAAATTAACGCCTCTTTTCTCGTTTAGCGTGAAACCCCATACCGATAATTTACTGTAACCTTACAAAAAACCCCTACCATACGAAGTGAATATCGCTTTCGTGACCAGCATGTCAGGTAAGGCATCTACACCAAGTTTCAGTCAAATTTGTAATAGTCTACAATTCTTCTCTTATACCATATGCCTACCGTCACGACCTCTTTTTTGTGTGAGACCCCTTACCATAAATCCACTGTAACCTTACAAAAAAGCCCCCCCCCCCAATTTTCGTCCCCCGCCGGGAGAGGGGACGAAAATTTTTCTCAGATGAAGGTGCGTGGCGTTAGCCGCATACTCCGAAATTTTTGGGTGCTTCTCAAAGCCTACGCGGGCCCATAGCCCCTAAAATCTGGAAAAAGGGGCGGTCACAGCCCCGAAAAAAATTTTTTTATAAGGCTAAATTGAATTTTTAAAATTTTAAAAATCGTTTTTACAAGCTCTCTGCCCGCCAATGGCGTCTTGTACTCGTGAAATGAGTGTAATTGTTAGTTGAAAATCTTTTTCTTCACTTTTGAACTGATTGAACTGTACGTTCGCCATAGAACCAACTTTCCGTAAAAAAGACTTGGTTCGACAATACTTCATCAGAAATAATTTACATGAATTATTCGTGAGGTGTTGAACAAAAAACTAGTCGAAACGGCATGTTAAATATAGATATAGACTCAGTGGTGAAAGTAGATCACAAAACCATCAATTGCTAAAAGTAGAAGTGAAGAATAAAATAACTAAAATTTGTATATTGACAAGAAGATCATGATCTAACAGCAAGATATCACATTTCACAATATCACACGGAGTATTGAAATCTCTGAGCATGAAGCATTTCTGTTTGGAGGTGCAGCAGTTTGTACTATTGTCCCAATAAGGTGTTTGTAACTTCCGAAATCAAATGGAAACCGTTGGGTTGAGGCGGCACAACGGCAGGCATGGGATAGTCCATCGGAACCTGAAGCTGAAGGCAAGATAGGAAATTAGAGAAGAGTATTTTTGAGATTTAGTAGCCCAAGTATAGACCTTATTGTAGTCGACAGGCAAAGGATAACCATGCGAGATATCTTTCATCAGCAGTTGGGTGGAGTCCTCCATGTTTGCCAGTTGAGCATTATGTCCTACACTGTGATGTCCTGCAAAGATTTAGCTCAAAGCAGTGAAGTTCCACTTCCAGATCGTAATGACTAATGGAAAAATTTTTTTGACATTTTTTCAACGAATGGACGTAAATATCTATTAAGTTCCAACGTAAATGATATATTTCAATGGTACAGATTTCCACAGAATCGTAATAAAGGAAAAAATTCTACTTAAGGTTTTGCCTACATACAGTACACCCTGATTATTCTTACTGACACTAATCACCCTACCTACAGTAATCGCCAGCGAATCATAATGTTAGGCAGCGGTTTATGATCTTATGGAAATTCCAGAACCTTTCTGTAGTGCGCGAGTTATACATAGAACATCGAGGGATTTCTTAATTGTCATTCTAATCTAAATGAAGCGGACTGCAGAATTTTAAATGGAAAATGTCCCTGTTAGTAGCAGCCGGCTTTGCGTAGAACCTGGACATTGACTGTGCTAGTTTTCGAACATTTCTGTAGATCATATAGGGTTGAGGTCATCGTAGTATTATATTAGGTTGTTGCAAAAATAATGTCCGTTTTTCTAGGCGTATATTCCAAACGACTTTTCTCCTTCAGGCTTTCTTTTTCCATACAGGTTTTGCACACCATTGGAAAGCATTCTTCATGTACTTTCTAACGGTGGTGAAATTAAGCTTTTATCTCAACTGTAAATTTTCACCAGCATTTTGAACAGCCGCACTCAAAATCGAAATTTTATTGCTCCAACTTTCTTGGCCACAATTCAGGCGCAAATAAACGAATACTTCTGAAAACATAGCTACTGTATAGGATAGATATTGTTTACTTATTGCACGTTTAAATAAGTTTTTCGAATATACCTGAAGTGACAAATCGAGCTTCAAAAAAGATACACGCTGCCTGGAACTCTATGGGTTCGAAATTTTTCCTGATTAGGGCAATCGCTGAAACTTCGCTCATTTCTGTAGGCTCAAGGTGAGGACATCTTATCTACAATTTATGCAGAAAAACTTAGCTATTCAGTGCATGAAGATTTCCAAGTTTTCATAGTTTGGGACTTCCAAGCCTATCACAAATAGGCTTAAAAAAGTGAACAATTTTGGATTTCTATTTTTTTTTAATTCGCAGAACTTCTTCGCTAAAGTTCTTTTTATACAAACGTATACTCCTGGGTTGCGTGTACAAAATAAGCTGATTAGCAGCCATAACAACAAAACTTGAAGGAATTTGTAACCTTTCAAAAACGAGGTTTTCAAAAGCAAAACTTTTGAATTTTTGACGCATGGTTTTCTTCCCGCTTGCGATATTAGTATATGCAGGTGCGCCTTAGATTACGAAAGGTTTACTGCATCTGATGGTCTTGATTGCATTCAAAAATATGAAGACTGAACGAAGTTATAGCTTTTCAAAGCGAATTTTTGCAAAACGGACATTATTTTTGCAACAACCTAATAGTTTCAAGTTACTTGCTACCAAAACCTAGAACCCGAATTTTTTATTGTATTTTAGACCAGGGCTCGGCACGAGGTGGCTAGTTGAAAATGCAAATAACGAAGTCCCTTTGACTTTTGCCGAAATTTTACGAAGTCCCCTTTGACCATAGACCATAATTCTTGAAAAATCTTCAAAAACGAAACGTCGACCAAAAAAACGTCTCCAATTTTGTGTCTTTTGCCACAAAAATGAAACCCCTTGCTTTTTGTCCCAAAAACGATATCCAGCTTGCTTATAAGCCCCTGTGCCGAGCCCTGTTTTAGACATTATTTTGATAGCGAGCAAAGTGTCATGGCTTTTTTCATTAAATCTACATTAATTTAGGTGTAGGTGAGCCCAACCCCAAACAAGTCTGTGGGACGTCTATATTTTTTTAATTTTCAAAATTGCAGAGTACCCAAACACAGTGATTTTTACGAAATAAAAACTATAAATACCCTTAGAGCTTCTTGCCTACCGTTAGGATTCCAGTGTTGGCATTCGGATACAGCCAGATCATGGTATGATGGACGTGGGAGCGGTTGTAAGGATGCTTGATAGCTCACTAAATGGTATAATCAGTGGTTTCAAAAGAAAGGCTCAAGCATATGGAAACTTACATGGTGCTTGGTAATGATGGTAAAGCTCCCCAGTCCAGGGATCAGGCGTCCATGGAGGTAGTTCGCCCGCGATGGGAGGCCCTAGCGGTAAACCAAATTCTTGCAAAGGCTAAAGTAAGAATAATTGGGACAGAACTTTTCAAAAAATGAAGCAGCAAGTGAATATACCGGCTGCAATAGTGGCCACGAGTCCACTTTTGGCATTAGACCATGAGGAAAAATAGGGAACTCATTCTTCTTTTCTTGCCTCGCAACAATCGGCAATGGAGTCGCAAACGGACTGAATATTTTTGTTGAATTTGCATTTGCTAAGGGGCAAATTTTACCTTTCACCATCTGTATCATCTCTCGCAGACGGTAAAGGTAGTGCTGCCGTTGACTGAAGATTTCTTGGTGACTGCAGGAAGGAGTCGTCGAAGGAAAGCAGCTTTGCTTTCAACGATGAGCGTTTTTCCAGCAACATTGAGCCCTCGACTTCGCTGAAAAGTTTTATTAGAAAGTGCAATAGTAGGTGTGTGTCAGCTTCAACTCACTTCAAAAGCCGATGTGTCAGACCGATGGATTCTGGTTTTCCATTTTTGTAAAACATCCGACAGCTGCTTTGTACATAATAAGTTCGATTCGTTTTTGTACTGATCAGACGGTAAATCAGTAGTCCGGAAGAGCCATTTTTAATCACTAAATAGGTTTTTTGCTTACAGTGAATGGGAGGGAAAAACATTTGAGAAGAGATGGGATAGGTTTCGAAAAAATACAACTCAGAATTTTTGGTGCCAAAGACTTTTTTGACACTTCGCGAATGCAGTCCAACAAATGTACGTTTCTATATGAAAGTTCAATTGCTATGCTAATCAGGATTGAGAAGTGTGAACTAAATTTTTGGATCACTCAAATTACATAAAAAAGCGGACATCTTTTGCCAAGGCGTTACACTATTGTTTGGTAATCCTTGTTTGTAAGCAAGGTCAAAAAATTGTTTGAAATTATTCTTACTGCCAAGCACTTTTTTTGAAGGTTTCTTGTATTCTAGTATAACGCCTTAAAGGTTACAATACTCAGAATTTGATTTCATTGTTCCTTGCTAATTTTTATGAAGTGCTTCTGTCCTGTCTAACTTTGAAAACAACTTACCTTCCTTATGAGCTTCAGCTAAACATACTGCGTCCTCTACATGAACCAAACTATAGAATGATTTCGGCAATTCGTTCTCATTCAATTCGAGCATGGCATGAACCCTAAAAACAAAGACATCATTCCAAAATTGCTTGGTAGGAAACCAAGCCTACTTATCATCCATTGAGACCAGCGTTCCATCAAGTTGGTGCTTAGTCTTCAAGATTTGATCTTCAGCCACAACATCTGCGGTAGACGGTGGAACGAAAGGTCTGCAAGAGAAGCAAAATGGAACCAGAATTTTTTTTGAGATGGGATTAGGAAGAGCTCTCACGTGCAAACTGTGATTAGACCGACAACAGGACCCGGATTGCTTCTACCCAGGACATACGACGAGGGTAGTCCATGCAAAGATAGCAATTTTCCTCGCATGTCTATCCGCTGGAAAAATTATTTTGTGAAATCAAGGAAGAATTCTACATTGATATCGTGCAATAAGATAAATAACTCCCACTCTTTGATTTAGTCTGATTTTTCTGCTGCAAATACAACCGTGCATTTTTCAGTCAATGTATTATGTCTGATCTTACTTAGTGACATAAAATGAATCTTGAAATTTCAAAATAAGTCTTGTTCTTCACTCACCAAAAACCCACAGGTGTTGTCAAGCAAACATCGAAATCTGGCATTCACATTTCGCTCAAGGTGCTGGGCATTTTCTAAATAAATATACTATCCTAGGATCTCATTTCAAAGGATCCCAAAATCGGTTCCGACTAACCCTGATCATAAAGATCCTGCGGGTTCGTACTGCCAGGTGGCAACGAATAGGTAAGGTTGAGCTGTTGCCTTATGTCATCACGATCCTCCGAGTGAATTAGATCGTAAAGCGGTTGATGGAGGACATCCGACTGCAATGGACATATTGCTTTCGAAGTCGAAACCATTTCTTATGCAGGATAGCTATTTATGGAGTTTGGAGTGTAATCCAAAAAACCATAAAAATTTTCGCACAAAGTAGGGTTCAATACTTCGGGAGGACAGCAAGTTTTTCTTCTAGAAAAAGTCGCATCTTATTTTTACTTCTATTATAACATGAATTATCTACCAGTCTCAAGACAACTGACCATGTAACAAACGCCGTGGTTCTCTAAAAAACTTGTGCTATTTGATACCGAATGCGAGTTGCGTTTTAATTGGGAAATGTTTGTTGGATAGAATCTGGGAATCAACACGAACATTACTCTTGGCACTTCCTTCATAGTTTCCCTTTTTACTTTTTGGTTTTTCTAACTTCCAACTCTAATTTGACAGAAGTGAATAAGCACCTGATGGAATCCCAAAAATTGCTCAATATTCTCTGAGGCATAGTAGATTTCGCCATTATCGTTGATTATCAACAGGAATCCTCCAAGTGACTAAATGAATAAGAAATTACCACAGCAAAGCGAGCACTGCATAGAAAACCTACTTTCAAGGCTATGGTTTCGAAATCTGCCTCATTGGGGTCGATGAGAGCTTGTAGAGTCCTTGAATGGCATATGGTGGGTACTGCAGAGTAATGTGAAGTTTGGGGGCAGTATGGATACGTGTGTGTTGCCAGAGGGAATTGACAGATGAACGGTGAAGAGGTGAGACAGGCTGAAAATGCTGGTTAAAGGTAAGTTATGGTAAGTAAGGAGGGTGTATTGAAATCTCGAAGTCTCCTACACAAGTAAAAAATTATGCTCCCTTCATTTCACAAAAAGATGTCCTAAAGATTTCAGCTAATAAATCTCGCTGAGCAGCAGTTCTCGAACAATTAGTCATTTCGAGAGGTTCATGCGCCTGCCATCTCCGCAGGCGCTGCGCTATTTCCGAAACCGTAGCTGGCCACTTTCGGCCCATCTGTTGCCAGAGCATCTCGTCCAATTAATTATTAACTCGGGCGATCGCGAAGATTCACCCATATTGAGTACTCAAGACATATTGCGCTTGTCTACAGCGCTATAAACATATGTTTAGCCACGCTGGAAGCGCAAAAAGTGCTGGCAAAGGATAAGTTCTATTTCCCCAATGAGTCAAGATTGCTTTCCCTACCACCCCGCCGACCATATGCAGATATGTGTCCATGAACCCCAGTAGTAGTGTCGACGAACGTCAGAAGGTGTGACATGAGCGTGTTTGTCTTGCGAGCGGTTAAGTGGCGGTGTTGAGGGCAGCCATTAAGTCTGGCCATGTCTGCATATCGATGACAGCCATCAGCCAGCATTACCGTATCCCTGGATGTGATTGATGCACTGCACTTACTAATAAGAATAGTCGCTGGGAAAAAGATGGAAACTCGGAGTTTCTGAGTAGAGGAAGCGGAGGGGGAGGGGGAAATAGGAAAACAAAAACTAGCAGCTCCTAATTAGGGTAGGAAGAAGGAGGGAGATAGACTTTTTGAAACTTCAAGTGTTTGTGAAACAGATGGCTTTTCCTTCGTTTTCTCCAAAATTGATGGAACTTGTTGGGGTCAAGGATAGAATCAGTAGAAATTTTCCCCACAAATATATGAAGTAAAGTATGACTATTTTGGTTCAAAGGGGATGCGCTTTTTTATTTACCCTACACTAGGACTTTTTCATTACTTCATGTATCTCAAAATGACTGTGTAAACCAAATCGTTGCTGTACCATTTTGAATCACTAAAAAATTGAACGAATTACTGATAAACATTTTTTCGCATGCAGAAATTTTCACCGAAAAATACTTCTGACACAAAATTTCATTACTTAGTAGAACGATTATGTTCTATCGCCAATCCCACCGTTGAAATTTTCTGCTTTTTGGTTGAGCCCCCCTCCCCCCCCATGAGAAAGTCATACGAATAGTCTTACAACTATAACACTCACTTCAATTCAAACAGACGCACTTGCGCCACTCATCGGCTATCTGTTGCCAGATAAGGACATCGTACAGCGGGATTATGTCACAATAGACTGTGAGACAATGCGCAAAGATACCGCTAGATAAACAGATACACGCTTCATGTGGATACGGTAGCTGCGCAACTTCGGAAAAAGTTTTGGGGGATTACTGTATGATTTCCAAAACTTCGAAGTTGGATTACTGCTTTACATTATTGAACACAAAGTTGATCAGGCTTTCAAGTACAGTTACAATAATTATGGTTTTAGTAACACCTACCATGGAAATGCGCTTTGACTTGCAGGTAACTGACAGCCAATCGTAAAACGCTCAGCTTGTCCAGCCGACTGATGGTGGCGGCATCGTACGGTAGCAGAGCGGCCACTGTTTCCAACTCGCCATTAAGCCGCTCTCGATGCCGCTTTGACGGATTTGTTGATGTTGAAGGTTTTGGAGGTTCTCGAACTCTGGAAAGTAAAGTTCGACCAAGTTTCACAAACTATTAACAGAGCTAGTAGCTGTTAACTTTGCTAGAGTTGAATCAAAATTATCAAATCAAGACATTTCTCACTAATCACTGACATTAAATGACGATGACTTAATCAAAAACCCAATGCAAGTGTATTAGCGCTTAGATGATGATGGCGTTACAGCAGAAAGTCAATGAGTATACAAATTTGCAGAGAAAAACGTCGATAGCTCGATCGAGATTAGAGTCCCGCACCTAGGAATAGCTTATTTGGAATCAGCGTTCGAAGCTGATTCAGAATATATGTGTCTTTTTCCAGAGCTAAGTTAGGTGCCTTTCTTGTAAGAAAAAACTTTACTTCTTCTCGGCATGTACATAATACTTTTCTTTACCAAAATCGGGAACGCTGGGTTCAAACGCTTTGTTTGTGTAAGTCAAGGATCATCTACTGATCGATGTTCCTAGTTTTGCGACCTTTGTTTGCGAACACTGATTGGTCGATAGGATTTAACAGTGACCTTTCTCGGTTTTTCATTGCTCTTGTTTTTTATGAGAGCAGGTGAGACTGAAAGCCAAATGATGGTTGTATGGGGATGATCGAACAGAAGATTGACCATTGCCTCCCTTCCTTCTCTTTCGGAAGAGAGGGTAAGCGAAGAGTTGCGAAAGCTTTATTAGAATATTTCTATTGCTCCCGCTTTCAGTTCGTATTTTGTCTAAGCCCTCTTCACCTTTGAAACTGGGCCTAAGATGTTTGAGAATACCAAGCTTCCATGAGTGGTACGGTGGTATCCATGCCAACATCGCATAGTGAATATTTCAGCAGCGTTGTAACATCTGCAGTCATCGTCGATTTTATAGCAGTCAACAAACTATTGCAGATTAATGGCTTCGCACAAAGATGGGGAGCGAAAATGGCATGTCAATCCACAATTCAGCAAGGATAGTTTGAGTGCAACCGCAAGTCAAAAGAATGAGGAAAGAAAGATTATATCTTGTGTTGGTCATGTCCTTCTGAAATTCCCTGCTGAGATTGTTGCGAATCACTCACACAGGGTATAACAAGCAAATGTATCGGCGATTCGTAACACGCAAAGACTGGGCGCACTGGCATCCATCCAAGATAGCTCGTGCTTGGGAGAAATCGCAGATGGTAAGAGAAACGAAAGAGCGCTTGATTAGGGAGACGCCGATAAGCCGCAGTCTTTGCATGCAATGAGTGGCCTGTAAACACTGTTTGATCGCTAATAACTCCTTTGCTTTCAAGTCTTTCGTCGAGCTTGAGCATCATTCTGTAAAGCAAGCTTCAACTTAGATTTACGGTATGGAGCGAATCACCGATCGCTCTTCATTACTGTAGGATTACGGTAGAAACTTGTCAAGGATCTTTGGAGAGGCACGAATTTTATCGCCAGATGGACACTGATTAGCGCATTTTTGATATTTTATAATGTTCTGAAAGCACTTCGAATTTCTGACAAGGTGGTATGATCATTCCATGTGTTGCTCGATGTTATCATTTTGAGATCGAATCAAAACAAAGGTAAAATCCAACATCCTGGAAATGCAAGTAATGATGTTTTCGTAAAGACTTTAATCAGATTTTCACCAAACACAAACTTAGAAATTGGTTGCTTCAGATAATTAGTAGCTAGAGCATTTTGTCTGATTTTCTTGAAGGAGTGGCATAGCTCTGAGTTGGGCTGTTGGTGCCCTGCAATCTACGTCATACACCGAACATTTGAACAAGCTCCGAGACTAGAAAAAAAATTTACATTTAATTTCTTCAGACTGTTCTATTGTTGCAGCGCAAATGACTTTAGCCTTGGATATTCTGGGAAGGTGAAGCTCGTATAAACTGACATTTTCCTCCTTGCAGATCTTTGAAAGTGGGAACAGACAATTCGTCTACTCCGTTCTTAACATACGCTTGTCTACCCACTCTGAACCAGCTATTCTTTTCATCCCTCGTATGCGAAGTATGTAACCGTTCAAGGAGCCAAACAAAAAGGCATTCATGATGAGCGTATAAATTATAGATTAGTGCCAGATCGTCAACAGGTGAACACATCCGCTGACGCAATGAGGTGTAAAAGAGCATCGTAATTGGCAGGCATCTGCAGCACCGTTCTGCTTATAATTTGCGCGATATTGTTGTGGTAATTGTCAGTTGCCTTTGCACTGGAAGCAGAAGGTGTGGTACAGTAGGCAGGGGAATTCGCATTTGTTGTGAGAGATTTAGTGGCTGGAATGCACTCTTTTCTTTCAGTACCCCTATGTCATCTCAGAAAAGCAAAGAGAAAATAATTACATGGATGCTAGAAGAATTCTCAAAAAAAAATTACGGACATCCTCATCTGATCAATCGCTTTATGTTAGTGCACCACTTTTAGGCTGCAAGGGAGCAAATCGGTGGCGGTAGAATCCAGTGATGAAGAAACAGCAAAACAAGAATGAAAAATGCCACAAAATTCACCCTCCAAAAAAGGAACCTCACAATTAACGACACCAATACGCCGCCGACATACTTCTAAAAAGTGGTGTAATTGCGGAGAGAGATTGGCCAAATGAGGCGATCACACATTTGAGAATATGTGAGCTAAACTTTATATATATATACTTGATGCAATTTGACTCTAATGCAAGAGAGTATAGCACGTACGATGGAGGAGTATAAACAAAAAATATGACACATGCAAGACTTTCCGAACCACGCTGAGAGAATGGATGGTAAACTGTATCGAGTAAAAATGAACCAATAGCCATTATTATGGAGACTGCAAATGTTCCGCCGTCGCTTTCCATGGCTATTACAATTTCAAAAGGGAAAAGACATCATATAGTATGCAAACCTAAAGGGGGACAGAAGAAGAAATGGCTGCTAATTACATTAGATCCTTGAGCATAAATTCAAATTTGATGTCACTTTTTTACACTCAGCCGGTCTCGGGACTTACATCGGATGTAAACCTGGAGTAGCTTTCTTGGTGCCTCTCTTCAGTAATTCCCAAGAAAGCTGCAAAAATTACTTACAGAGTAAGTTTTTGTGTGTCTTCCCGTGGAGATTGAAAGGTTGTATGTCCTCAATGAGAGTGAGCAGAGGGGAAGTCTACCTTCGAAGAAAACGTTTAAATTCAGTGAAATACTGGCTTTAGCTAAATAGCAAATCTGGTTATCATCTAAGTCGTTCGTCTAAGCGTATCAGTTGGTGCTTTTATTGTGGGAACCAAAAATTGCAATTCAAATTCCATATCCAACAGCATCAACTCTCAGCACAAGCATTACTTTTAAGCTATGAAAGGCTACAATTTGTCGAGTTTTTGTTGGGTGAAAAAGATGAATTGCTTCCCCATATTCTTTTGAACTCTGATACAAGCCAGATTAGCGTGACGATAAGGAAGGAAGCGCTTCTACTCAATCCGCGCAAATCGAGCCGTTTTGCCCGCGCAAATCGGGAAAAGTCAGTATAAAGATTGAAGATTTGCGAAAAAGAGATGAGCAATCGGGCCTGAGGCACGACAGAGGATGATGAGGGATGTATGGATGGAGATGTGGCTAGGTGGCCGAGTCGCGTGCATTGTTGGCTGGACACGAGATGTGCCGTGACGCTGACCCTCGGCACGCCAACCATCCTCACACACACACACCACATCACACAGACAGCCTTCAACCTCACTTCGTTCCATCAGCGCTGCTCCGATGCACTCCTCTGGAGCTTCTCCTAGTTTTGCCCATTTCTTCGAAAAATCTCGCTCGCTTTTCTTTGGAATTTAGCAATTTCTGCCTTGGTTAAAGTGACCGCCACTTACGCATAGACAACTCCTTAAATCGCAGAACTACAGTACCCTTGTACTGCCCCCCCCCCTCTTTCCCCCAAACGACCACTTCAATGTGTGTTGATGTTAGCCAGTGTAGTGTTATTTCTGTGGGGATTTCCACTGGCGGACAATGGCACCACTCAAGAAGCGCTTCGATTGCGCTCATCCTACCGTATGCCAATAATTAGCCAACCAGCCTTAGTAGTAGGGCTACTTAGGAAGACTAGATGCTGTCAAAGCAATTGGGCAACTCAAGTGAGGGCAATCTTTCTATTCCAATGGGGCCATATGCTTTGCTGACAACTTCTGAGCAGAATGGAATTGTTCTTAGCGTAGTTGAGTTGTGAGCATGGAAAGAGTATTTTTTGCGCTCACTTTGACCTCTTCCCATAACAAAGATCAAAATTCTCTATTCATTTTTCGCCGGAGAAAATATCGAAGAGGTTATTGAGCTAATTGTTATAAATCACTCAGTAACCTCATGATCGAAGCATTACTCAATGGAACTGCTTATTTTGATCTATTTTTCTTGAAGGTATTAGCCAAGAAACACAATCTAGTCATCCATTGCGTGACTAGAGCATTTTGTGCATTTTTTTATGTGCCCAACAGCTACGAAGCAAGATAAAGCCACACTTACCTTTTGAAATTTCGTTGCCTTCGTTTGCTAGCATACATCTGCAATATAGGGTGAGATAGCGACGTTTTGATAGGATGAAGGTCAAGAACAAAGATTTGGTGGGAATGAAATGAATGAAAGAAGAACAAAAGGCAAATTTTTCTGGGAAACTTTTTCTATAATCGTCAACGGTGTGCGCAAGAACTGCGGCACCTCTAAATCATTTCAAGTTTCCATTTCAGTGCTTTGCGTGTTCAGTCGGTTTCACGGATATGGCCACTGGTCATCGATGGAAAGATAGCAGATTCGCAATTTCTATGAATTCATTTATTTCTCAGCTGGTGAACTGGCACGCGAGAGCGCTACAATACGAAGTGGCACGCAACGATGGATTCGAAGCTGATCTGATTCCGAAAGACCGTGCTGAACACGCAAGGACCGCTCTAAATGGAGCAAAATGCAGGAAAGGCATGGGAGAGGAGAGCCGACTGAGCCATCGGCTCCACTCGACTCCCACTGTAACGACATGGCGGTGAAAAAGTGAGATTTCATTGGCTGGGACATTGATTGCGAACATGATGTGAAAGGATATGGTGGGCGGGGCGAGCGTGCCTTGGCCAATCGCGGCCGCGGGGCGTGGCTCTCCGCCAGCTGACTGTAGCTGCTGGATCGATCCCGAACAGCGTTAAATATTAATGTCGAACGTCGCCCTAACATTTTATGGGGAGCTTCAGTGGAATGGATAGGCGAAGAGGCGATGCTAACGAGCCGAATGGGTCCGAGAATTCGTGTGGTATAGCCTAACCCAATAGCGAAAACCTTAGTTTTGACAATTTTGTTCAAAACCGCTCATGTTTTCCTCGCAGCCTCTTGCAGATAAGACAGTTTTCAATAAGCAACTGTGCGTGCTATGAGCTGCTTTCCAACATTAGTATCGGCGGAAAAGCAGCCACCTGTAATGAAGCGAATTATCAGAAGCCATTTTGCTAACAGTAGGGAAAATTGTCCTGTCGTCGACGATAAGTTGCATCGGAGTCACTGAACAAGCCATATCGTCTACTGTCGAAAACAAAAATAATATTATTGACTTACTTCGCAAGCAAATCTTCTTCTTCATTCGCGTAGTCCTTCATGCCTCCTCACCGGATCACAACTCTTGCAAATTTTGATTGTTTCCTCCACAAATTAAAAAAAAACTTTGCGACAAACAAAGCACTGTAGACTATATGTTTTGGAATTTCTGAATCGGTATAAATTAGCACCTAGATGCACGTAAAAAGTTTCGATCGCTGCAATCCATTGACTGGATACCATACAACGGAATACGGTGGTATACAGTAAATGGGGAATGATATGAAAGACAACTATTTTTCATTTAATAACGAGATTTTTACAGTTCTCAACTATATACTTCGTATATGCCGAGTCCAACTAACATTTCAATTGTCAAGAAGAGTTTCTGCTCAGGAAGCTGTATGTGCAATCTTTTCTATGGGTCAGTTATCGGTAAGATTGTCTCCTTACCTTCAATCATGTTGCAGTCAATGAATGTATTTTTTTTCCACAATCACGTAATCTCACTAACAAGGGAACGATCCCAACTCAAGGCGGCAAATTGGAATGGCCGCATACCATTGGATGGGTCCTGATGAGCCAAATCTATATTTTATATCTGCGATGCCGTTCTCTGGAGAGCTTATGAGCCGGTTGAAATCATGAGCTCATTGAAGTTGCATGCATAATGTGCTTTGAAATCCAATTTGTGGCGTGACTAGTGTATTGATTTCATGGAATGTTCCAAGCCTCAGGCAGAGTTCACGCGATTTCATCGTCGCGTTTCATCGCGACAAGACAACTGCAACAATAGCATTGCATGCCGATCTTCTTGTACAATATTTCGATTGTGATAGTCAGTCACGGTTAGTCGTGTTCGAAAACTATCGAAACCGAAATGCAAGAAGATCATGCAACGATATTGTTATAGTTGTCTTGTCCCGATGAATCGCGATGATGAAATCGCGTGAACTCTGCTCGAGGCCTAACAGAAAGACTGAGAAGTGCTTTTGATCAGCTAATTCTTGAGGTATGGCGCTGTAATTTACCAAATTTAGACTTTTCATTGCTCACAGATTTTACCAAAGGACTTTGTGTGTTTCCTTTGAATATGAGCATTCCTAAAATCAGTACACTCATTATCGTGCTACTCATGAACTTCCAAGTGGGGTTTGAGCACATTATGTATTGTAACACAATACCTCACATTTTTAACCGCTCAATAACCTTTACAGAGAACCGCATCGCAGATATAGAAGGTAGATTTGGGATCAGCTTATGAGAATGATTTGCAGTGCGTTCGAGTTCGCCACCTTAAAGGCAGCGTCCGGGCAAAATTTTGCCTCTCATGTTTCTGCCATTCTGGGGCCTTCCCGTGGCCCTGAATACAGTTGTTCAACACCCCCAAAAAAACCCGATTCTTGGGGACCCTCTCTTCAAGAAGCGGACGAGTTTCGGATTGCTCCTCCCCATCGCATGCCAGCGGGAAAAGCTGCAACTGTACGGATGCAGTTGCATTGCAGGTGTGCAACTGCAATGCAACTGCAATGCAACCGCACACCTGCGTGAGCACTCGTCCTCAGCGGTGGTTTGTGATACGAAGGGGCAGTTTGTGATACGTATCACAGGCCCGTATCTCCTTTTAGAGGCCACTTCAAAGATTCGGACCAACGCAGATCGGATACTCATGGGCCCCTCTCTATAACTATATGCTAACCTGGGTGGATGGATCTTGCCCGGACGCTGCCTTTAAGCTGGAATTGTTTCCTTGTGAGACCTTGAAAGCAGAGTCTCGGCAAAACCTGGTTTTCCAATTTTACGCCTTTTCGAAGCCTTCTTGCCATGAGGAATCCATAATCGGGCTTTTCAGCCCATGAAAATGGAAAAATGAGGTTTTTTCGAAGTTTTCAGGTCCGCTTTCAGTGGAAAATACGTGGAAGTGGGCAGGGCCCGGAACGAGGGAGGCGGGGCGAGAAAGACTTCTGGTGTATCTTCACTAAATGCGGATCTGGAAAGCGTCGAAAAGAGCCCATTGCTGAAAAGGCCAGATGTGGGTTTCTTATGGCGAGAAGGCTCTGAATAGGTGAGAAACTGGAAAGCGATTTTTGCCGGGACGCTGACTTTAACACATTCACGACAAGAACGATTTTTGATTACTGACGTTTAGGACTAGAGCCTTTTTCGCTTTGGCAAACAATACGACCTACCCGTGGGTCGTATTGTCCGAAATGGTAGTCTTTTTGGAAAAGAAATCAAAACGTGTCCTCGAGAAGCTCCCCATAAGGGTTATCGAAGGCGCTGATTAGTAACATATAAATTACTAGTTGACTTACCCGGCTCCGCCCGGCCCTGTCATTATTATATTCGTAATCAGCATGCTCGATTACACCCCTGTGCCAACTCCCAGCCCCGTAGCTCAAATTTTGCAAATCGATAAAATCGATATCGATCGATGATGAAAAGTAGTCTATGACACCCGCCGGGGCCCGAAGTGTATGTGTGCCAAGTTTGGTCCGGATCGGTTCAGAAATGGAATTTTCTATTCGGAACATACGTACACACAGACAGACAAACAGACACTCAGCTTTATATATAAGATTTTAGTTTCTGGCATTATACGGCAAGGTCATTCGGTACGAACCCAACATCGTAGACTTTCATGAAAAAATGTGTTTTGGGGTTATTTCACGTGCTGCTCATGATTGTAATGTAAATTTTGTCTGATACTTTTCCACAGTGGAACTACGGTCACAGTACGGTGAAATTTTCGTAAAAATCAAGAACCTGATATAAGAAAGCTGCATTAGAACTTGAGACTTTTATTCTCATAATCAGCATGCTAAAAAACCTATGCAGGGTGTCACAAAAGTAAGTACGCACTTCTCAATCGTCAATATCTTTCTTCCCATTGTCTCTTTTTCCGCCATTCAAGCACCATTCTGTAGAGGAGGCTTCAGCTTAGATTTGCAGTATCGATTGAATCATCGATCGCTCTTCGTTACTAAAGAATTAGGTGGGAACTTGGACAAGGATTTTAGGGCATTGGAGGCCATATTCTGCCTCGAAACAAAACCAAACAAGCCGTATACTCTTACAATATGGTAATAATAACAAATAGTAATAAATATGGTAGTCGAAGCCGCCGATTTCGAGTATGAATCTTCTACTTTACTGTGATGCTTCCTTTCAGAGTTATCCCAGGTAGACCTAAATAACTAAATTTCCAGTATTTGTCAGAAATGTGACTACACCGTCAAAAAAGCTAAAACACTCGTAAAAAGTTGTGTAGTGGAATCAGCATGCGCGATAACCCTAGTACACGATTTTTCAGATTTTTTGAAAAAAATTTGTCAGATGGCATATTTCGCAATGGTTCCACATGCTGGAAGTTTATACCGTAATCTTACGGTAACGAAGAGAGATCGCTGATTTGCTCGATAATGTATATCTAAGTTGAAGCCTACTTTACAATAAAGGACTTAGATGGCGGGAAAAGACACAATAAGAAGAGAGCTATTAACAATTGAAAAGTGTGCACTTACTTTCGGGACACCCTGTATATGTAAGCTTTGAGCTCCCTGAGACGAGCAATAAAAATTAATAAAATCAAAAAATCGATAATTCTTTAATGGGCTAACATCAGACTCGTGCCCTCCCCGTATTTCTCGCGCATGTAAACTCGAATTTTCAAAAAAGCACCACTCTGCGAGAAATTTGAGCTAAGGTCTGTCATAACTATCTACGGCATACCCACCGCAACATAACATTACAGTATCCCGAGCCCGGATCACTCTAGCTGAAGCTTCGCCATGGTGTCCCCAATCATATGCCAGAACCCCGTAGAATTCTATCGTAAACTGGCGAAGCTAGAGCTTCAGGAATCTTACAACCCACCGGCGGGTTGTATTGTCCGAAACGGCAGAACACGTGCGACCCACGGTGGGTCGTGTCGTGAATCTGCTCTCATACAAATAAATACCTCCAAAGGACGGAAATGTGGCACACTTCCGGAGGGCGCTCTTAACCATTGAAGGGGCGGGGCGATGGTGACGTCACTAGAAGCTGAGAAGAACACTCCCGGAGAATTCGCAAATCTGGGCTCCGGAGGTGCTCCAGATTTGGGAGACCCCCGGAGAGTCTATGCGCGCTGCACCTTCGGAGCGCTATAGGTGCGCAGCTAATCTGCCGTTTGCTGACGCGCAGCTCCCGCTAGTTTCAAAAATAAGCTCTTTTTGTTTTCATGTCCCTTCTAATCGTTTCTTACCCGTTCTTTTTTCGTTTCTGTGTTTCTTCCGCGTTCTGTCCTCTAACAAGGGAACGATACTTGGTGTCCGTGGCCTTTTGAGATGAAACGTATACCATCACACTCGTCTTGAAACGCTGATTCCGAATCTGTCTTCCGTTTCTGCTAATCGGTTCTCTAAAAGAAGTTATAAAGGATTTTCGCGTCAATGGTCGCCTAAGAGAAATACGGTCGAAGATGCCTAACTTTCAAAAAGGAGCTTGATTGAGGCAATGCAAAACTGAAAAACACAAAAGGACTCGAACCTAAAGCTGCATTAACTTGCGAGGCTATCGCACTAGCCACTTGACCACATCTTAGCCGCGGTTTTGGCATTCTGACCACATCTTCTTTGGCGCGAAAATCCTTCACAACTTCTTCCAGAGAAACGATTAGCAAAAACGGAAGTCAGATTCGGAATCAGCGCTCCAAAACGAGTGTAATGGTATGCATCTCATCTCAAAAGGCCACGGACACCAAGTATCGTTCCCTTGTAAGTCGCTTTCCTTTCAACCTCCTCATTTTTTTCTGGTAATCATTGCGGATGCAATCTTCAAACCAGCACCGGCTTCGAGGAACGCACCAGCTTGGAGGAACTGTGCTTCCAGGAAGGAATGCTATGTGCTTCCAAAGAGTTGAAGGACAAGCGAGCATACGATGCCTCACTCGGACATTCCACATCAAGGAGTTGAACGTCGGCATACTCAAGGTATCGATGTATAGTTGGAAGGATTCATATTTTTTGTTTATATGTCTTTTTAATTTCTGATTAATTTTCTCACATCTCATATCTCATAGGAGTCTCTCTTGATTGCCACACTTTTTGGAATTTTCTCTCCTTTAATTCCTACTTCGCTTTTCTCTTAAGTATAGATAACCACCTCGAATTCCTTCTAACAAAAGTATGTGATCTGTCATCATAATTTCGAGTCTTGTTGCAGTTCTCTATCTGATCATGCGCTCATTAGCAAACTTACTATTAAAATTGTGACTGCAGCATTAGAGTCTCTCAGGCGTTAAAAAACAAGTTTTCTCCTTCCAAACTTTTCCATCGCAGCATTATTATGGTTTACTTAGTGCCAGCGCAATGTTCTGCATTTAATTACAGGTAGCTGTGTGACTCGTATCTGCTTTCCGCTTAATGGCTTGTTCGTGAAGAGTTGCGGATTTACTCTGTAAAGTGGCGCTAGGTTGCGATGGCTTGACTTTGCACAATGCCTCTCAAGGGAGGTGAAAATACATCTACGAAAGGTGAGTTATCGACGTATATGTACACTTGAATTTCTATATGCCGTTATGTTTCTAGGCTTTCGTCGATCTTTATTTCTCAACTGTCTGTTTCACAAGGAATAGCTCTGCACTCCAAGGAAAATGATTTCTTTTCAGTTTCCCGGCCTCCAAATAATATTTTCACTCTCTTCTAATTTTTTGAATGTTCATTTCTGCCTTCTTCTCGTTTCTCCTATTAATTGCCATGTTGTATTTGTGTTATGATACCGACCGATTTCTTATATGTGAAATTTTTTTGTCTCATCTCATTTTTAAATCCCTTTCAATATTTTTCTTACTGCAAAAGAGCGCTTCTTCTGTTATCATCGTGTTTTTTTCATCTCATTCTCATTCATTACCAGAATTTGTATCTACTATTTTACTAGTACAAATTAATTCTATGTCTATCAGTGTTTTTTGTTGCCTTTTTTTTTGATAAAAAGTAATTTGGAGTGGGGATTGGGTATCTAGAGGTAGTTTGGATGGGGTTGAGGGGTTAAAATAGAGCTTTGCAGCTTAATCAGGGTAGCTACAGTATGCCCAGTTCGATTTTGGGCCAATTACAGTATGTTAGGTGTAAAAATGTAGGATTTCCGGAGCGCAGAACTAGCTACAGCCAGCTATAGTATGCAGGGCGCGAAAAGCGAAGTTTCCGGAGCGGGGTAGGGTTTTGGGGAACTTCCGGAGCACAAATATGGGAAGGATCCGGAGAGTGTCCGACCTCCGCGGGGAGAGACGCCGGCGGCTACCCGTTTTGTCCTCCGGAGGTATGTCGTCGACTGTCTGAGTTAATGGTGCGTTAATAAACTTGCATATCATTCTGCTGTGGGAAGAATTCATTGGAAAATACAGGATGCAAAAATATGCACACTGTTTGAATCTGGTAGCTTCTTGCTGCAAAGTCTTTCGACAATCTTTTGGTGCCATTTTATGAAGCTTGCTTCAACTTACAAGGGAGGGACGAAGTCGAAGTGGTCGATCACCATTAACTGCATATCATCGGTGGGAGCTTGAGCGCTGGTTTCAAACCTGCATGCCCTATCTGCAGGCTTCTGGGAGAAAAGCTATGAGCATTTTTGGAGTCGAAAAATGAATTTATGGCTAAGATAAAATCGATTGCTACAGTCTTTTTGTATCTCAAATGAAGCAGCACAAATGTGAGAATGCTTTATGCTATTAACTCTTTCTGCCTGGCAAATGGGTACTTCCTGTCTCCATTTGATGTCAAGAAAAGTTGCTACGACTGATTTCATAGTGGACACCAGTTTATTACTCGACTCCAAAAAATGCTCACAACTTCTCTTTCGAAGGCGCTCTGCAAACACGAAGACAGATTTGGAATCAGCGTTCCAAACTCTCACTAATGGTATGCAACTAGTAGCGGCCATTTCGATTTCGTGACCCCTTGCTAGATTTACAGTATGGAGCGAGTCATCTTATCCCCCTTGACTAGCCATATTTCGTTTCAGAAAGGAAACCAAGCTAAAAATTTTTATATTTTGCTAGTCAGGGTCGTGACAGGATCCAACATGAGGGTGGCAAACAGACACCGATGAAACGATTTGCCACCTATTGAAGTTTACGATTACACATTTGATCCCGCCAGCTGCGTAGGTTGTTTAACTGGAGCGCACTTTCTTCATCAGAAAGGCCGGCGCCATTGCTATTTTGGATCCTATCAAGGAGGAGAGGAGGAATCTTGGAACCAAAATGTCACTATATACTAAACTAGGGGTCTAGAACAGATTTATGTGAAAATTTTGGAAAATTTTCGTGAAATGAAGTTTCGCTTAACTCAGGCGAGCATTAGGTGGGCAATTGCCTACCTAATTCGGAAAAAGTTAAGCACGCTCTCTATTCACTTAAGTTTTTCATATTTTTCATACTTTGTTCTCTCCTCTCCTCCTAGTTGCTCCTACACACTCCAAATTTCGTGCTGTATCGTCATCTGTGCATTGCAAACGAGCCATTTTATCTTTTTGTGGTAGTGGGAAATCCTCAAAAAAAAAAAGCTTGCCACAACTCCAGTCACATAATTTTTCCAAAATGCTCTGCGTATGCTCCCCCTAGACCATGTCCGTTTACAATACCACCCGTAATTTGCGAAAAAAAATGGCGGCGGCACTTAACTTACGCGGCGCCGCCGAAGTTAGGTGACTTTTGCCGCGTCGCGCGACAAAAGTCGGCGGAAAAGCGGCAAAAGTCACCTAACTTTGTCGCGCAACGCCTAACTTTTTATAAAAAAAGACCTTATCTTGATTCAAAATTTATGAATTCTATATATAAGAGTACCATTCAACTCAGCTCGGCGAGGCGCATCTTCCAATATACGGATGTGCCTAGTTGTGGGATATAAGTTTCTTTCCTGGATTTTTAGTGTAAATGGACCATTCAGTGTGCTTATTCCAGAGGCTACGTACACATTCTATTGAGCACAGCAGAAATAGGGCAGGTATAGTTTAAGAGCTCATTCTGTATGGATATATGTGAAACTGGGCAGCTCATTCTGCATGGATATGTGTGAAAGTGGGCTTCTCTCGGCGAAGTATGACGGGTCCCAAAATGCAGGAAGAAAAAGGGAAATGGTTGGAAATCGCATGAGAAGCACATATCGCGGAATGCCGCGCGTGCTGTGCAATGTACAATACCACTCACAGAACGGGAATTGCGCGAAATTCCAGAAATTTCGCGATTCCGGATTATCGTAAATTATGCAGCGCCATAACTTCCTTCGGAATTAATATATTCTAAATTCGAAAGCAGCACTGTGTTCATCTCGTCAAGGCGAATCTTTCTACATACGTCATGTCATCTATATCTTGTTTTCAGTTTTCTCAAATTGTTCTGAGGAGGTCCCTTTGCAAGTATGTAACGCAGCGCCTATCCAATTTGAAAGCTTCCAGTATGCACCATTCGATAGTGCTCTTCTTGTGCATTATAGTGCGCTAGTAAGCTGCCGCAGGCTTCTTTTCAAAAGAGAAAAAAGCGTTGGTAAATTCTGGAAAAATCACTCGTTTCCAGATTCTACTCGCCGTAACTTTCTTTGGAGTGGATATTTTCTAAATCCGAAAAATGCATTGTGCTCAGCTCATCAAGGCAAATCTTTCGGTATGCGGAATGTCCTTGATATCTCGATTTCAGTATTCTCAAAACTTTCTGCGGACGTTTCTTCGCAAAGGTGTGAAGCAGCGCGTATTGCCCCCAGTACATTCAGAAAGAAATTTTCGATAGTACTTCTTTTGTAGATTATGGAGCGCTGGAAAGTAGCCGCGTACTCCTTTTCAAAGGAGTTAGAAGGGCTGGTGAATTCTGGAAAAATCATGTCCTTCTAAATTTTTCTCAACGTAACTCTAAAATATGAAGCTCTCTTGCTAAGCAGATGTGATTTTCGTAACCAGCAGGTCGGATAACCCTTATGAGCATGTTTTCCAAGATGTTCAAGTAATTTCATTTTTTCTCGTTTTACGCTCTGAAGCTGGCCGATGGATTTTGGTCAAAATGTTCATGCTCTTAAATTGTAAGGAAACTTCGCTTATAGAGGTTTTCGAACACGCTATTTACGAAAATCGTGGTCCTTGAGGATTACAGGGTCTTTTTGGTGAGATACGGTGAGGTGACTGTAACTGCATCACGAAAGTGCGTAAATTGGCCCGCACTTCTCGCGTATCTGTCAGCAACCTTGCCTGCTTGCTTTTCTCAGTCAAAGTTACTAGGAACGCTACCGAATGGTGCATGAATCAGGCTCCAGTCTGTAAAAATCACCGAGTTACGAGCCTATGAAAACACGTCCTCATGGATTTTGCCCAAAATCTAAAGATGCAAATCTCGTCGAAGTTCCACCGTGAGCGCTTGTACAACACGCTGAGTACTCTGCGTTGATACCACTGCTT